>CAUYRH010053267.1:0-11541 GCA_963574655.1 Perodicticus potto
GGAGGTGTCTCTCCCAGATCAGACCCTGGCAGAATCACTCTGTTTTTACTGGATCTTTGTAGGGAGTGATCCTGTGTTTCTAATGATTTCTCAAACCCTGCAGGGTGGAGAGCTTAAATTCTCCTTAGCCTACTTAGGAGATATTTTAAATTGCTAACTTGGGCTAGGCAGAAGCTTTCCCAGGAAAGCGCTGTGGCTGGGATTGCTTCTTGAGTGGCTATCCACTTACCCTGTGTGCCAAAACCAATCTCGCCCTATGCCCCTGAGGGCTAAGGCTACGAGGCTTCTCAGTCCCCGCCTTTTAGCTGCTCAGTCACTAGATTACTCACTCCCACCCGATGCCTGTTCTGCGACCCTGAGGGTGGAGCTTGCCAGGGCAGTTCTCCCACAATGGCTCCACACAACCCACCACCAAATACTTGCAGCTCTGTCTGGCTCAGTGGCCTAGTCTGGGGTCCCAGGCAACACTCAAAAACCCCCACACTCCTGCCCACATTCTCCCAAGGCAGTTCAACCGAGTGCCAAGTCCAAAAGAAACCCAAACAGCTCACAGGCAAGGCCTTTCCAGCCTGCAGTCCCACTTTTGCCCCACCCACAGCCGCCGACAGGATCAGACCAAATGAACAGACGCAACCACTTGCCCAGTCTCTGCTGCTTTTGCCTTCCTCAGAGTGTCCAGAAGCCTCATGCTGTCTCCCTGTGTCCCCAGGGGGAAGCTCCTGGGTAGATCCCACCTGCTAGAGATGCCTGAAGTCCTCTCTCCCCAAGTCTCACCGTGCCCAGCCGCAAGGAAGCTGTTACGCGGCTGCCATCTTGCTCCGCCCCCCTTCTTTTCAGGATCTTATCAGCTACAATTTGCGGAATGGACAATGCTGAGGACTCCTACCAGGGTCTGTTTAAGTTGATTGGCAGCCAAACTCCAGTGTGAGCTTTCAGTAAGAACAATTGTTCTTAGATGGATTAAAACTCAAAGATTATCAGTAAGAACAATTGTTCCTTAGAGGGATTAAAACAAGTAAACAGTTGGCAAGTAGAACAAAATAATTCTCCCATTACTTTATTCCAAGTAACATTTCCTTTTAGCCACACAAAAGGAAGTTGTAAACTGGCTTGAATGTACTTGGTATCATTTACCACAAACTTCATTTCATATTCTTGGAGGTCGTTATGGAAGAATAATCCTCTAGTCCAAGCCTTAAGAGGTTGTAAAGCTACAGCAGTTTTCCACAAATGCATTTTTTTAGGATATGTGGCAATTCCAGGTAAGGGGGGGAGGGGGAACCCTCCGTTCATCCATAAAAATATTCTTGGAAGCTGAAGCTGACACTTTACTCTCGTTATATAAAAATTTTAAAGACTGATTTTAAGTAAGCCATATGTCTCTAATCCATTACTTCTCCACCTGTGGTATCAAAAAGCATATGTGCAAAATTTCCTTCACATTTGGTCCACTGTACCCATTCATGAATTTCTGAAAACATATGCATTTTACAAGGTGGTAATTCAGAATTGGAAGAAATCTTATCAATACGAACCTTGTCTAGAGAGTAAGCACTTAACATAAACATTTGTTCTTTGTTTTCAGGCTTATGTTTGTACACACTAGCCCACATTTGAATAGACAAGGTAAGGCAAAGGGAGTGGTCTCCAAAACATATGAAAGGACCAATCACCCCAGTAGTATAATTAGCAAATGCCATGCCTTCTTCATTAGGCCAGAACGGCCCTCTGGTGTCATAAGGACCAAGAAGCCAAGAAGAATTATTAACATAAATAGGAACAGTAGGTTCTAACCAACTAACACCTTGAAGTAAAGGAGGGTTAGGAATATAAGTCCAGTGTTCATATTTTTGTCCTTGAGTCTGGACAGTCAAAAGGGCTGTTACTGCCAGAAATAGATTGGAGGCATTCATCTGCTGGTGGGTGTAATTCACCAGTTCCACCGCTTGATAGCACAATTTCTGTACCTGACCCCAAGTCATTGGGGGTGCTTCCTTTGTCCTAGGCAGCAGTGATCATCTCTCCTTCCGTGTCGCTGTCAGTTATAGTTAGTTCAGGTGGGACATCATTTGTTTCTTCAATTTCCAGGTGTGTGTCCGGGGGCCATGTCAGAATTTCAAGTTTTTATCTGGAACCCAAAGTTTAGTATTTCCTGTAGAAATATAAGCATAGCCTCTTCCTCAATGTATAACATGTGCTGGGGTCCATCAGTGTGCTAGATTATCCTTATAATAAACGGGATGATTTAATGGAGGAGAAGTAATTTTGATCCAATGCTTATGAGCTGGAGTCTCATTTTTCTCATTCATATTCAAAAAATTGAAAGTAAAAAGAACTGAAGATAATCTATTTCTCAGAGTGATATTATACTGTTCTCCCCCTTTCTTTTGTTTCAACAGCATTTCTTTCTTTTTTTTTTTTTTTTTGAGACAGAACCTCAAGCTGTCACCCTGGATAAAGCGCTGTGGCATCACAGCTCACAGCAACATCCAATTCCTGGGCTCAAGCGAGTCTCTTGTCTCCACCTCCCAAGTAGCTCAGACTACAGGCGCCCGCCACAACGCTCGGCCATTTTTTGGATGCAGCCACCATTGTTGTTTGGCAAGCCTGGGCTGGATTCGAACCTGCCAGCTCAGGTGTACATGACTGGCGCCTTAGCCCATTGAACCACAGGCGCCGAGCCACAACAGCATTTCTTTTAAAGTTTGATTTTGTCTTTCAATAATGGCTTGTCCTCTACAATTACCAGGAATTCCAGTAATATGCTTTATATTATGTAATTTTAAAAAAACTTGACGTTTGCTAGAAATATAAGCAGAACCATTATCTATTTTTATAGTTAAAGATTTACCCATGACTGAAAAGGCTTCTAATAAATGAGAAATTACAGCATCAGCCTTCTCAGATGTCATTGCTGAAGCCCAAGAAAAATGAAAATAAGTATCTACAGAATGATGGATATATTTTAATTTTTCAAAATTCTTGAAACTGAGTAACATCTGTCTGCCATAATTGATTAGAAAATAATCCTCTAGGATTGACTCCCGTAGGTAAATGTGGAGCCATTAAAGGCTGACAAGTGGGGCAAAAGTGTATTATAGCTTTTGCAATATGCCAAGAAATGTCATGTCTTTTTTTTTTTTTTGAGACAGAGCCTCAAGCTGTCACCCTGGACAGAGTGCTGTGGCATCACAGCTCATAGCAACCTCTAATTCCTGGGCTCAAGCAAGTCTCCTGCCTCTGCCTCTCAAGTAGCTGGGACTACAGGCACCCGCCACAACAAAACACCCAGTCTTTTTGGTTGCAGCTGTCATTGTTGTTTGGCGGGCCCGAGCTGGATTTGAACCCGCCAGCTCAGGTGTACCTGGCTAACGCCTTAGCCCGTTGAGCCACAGGCACCAAGCCATGTCTTCTTTTTAAAGCTAGAGCATTAGTATGATTTAATGTATGCTCATGTTGAGCAGATAAAACTGAACCTACTAACTGATCAATAGTTTGATTGCCCAATGAAATGGGTCCTGGTTAATTGGAATGAGCTGTAACATGAGTAATATATATATATATATAGGATAAAATCTATTTCTAATTAATTTCTGAAGGCATGAAAACAATAACATAAGTTCTTGTGAATTAAATGGCAAAGTAACAGTTTCAATAATTTTTACAATATGAGTAGAATACTGTGAATCAGAAATAATGTTAAGGGGACAATCAGGAAAATCCATTAGAAGTAATATAATAGTAAATAGCTCTGCTTTTTGTACAGATAAGGGGATTGTTGTACTTTGAGTATGAGGGCCTAAATATCCAGATATTCCCATTTTATTTGCATCCATGTAAAACTTTTCTGCATGTGAGATGGGTTCTAATTTTAATATTTTAGGCAAAATCCAAGAAGTATTTTTAAGAAACTGAATTCTTTTATCTGGAGGAAAATGATTGTCTATTATTCCAGTATAATCTGATAATGCAATTTGCTGTTTAATATTCAACATAAGTAAATCAGAAATTTGATTATTATTTAGAGGAACAACAATTTTTTCAGGATCTCTTGTTATTATTTCGTAAGTGATGTCTTCCTTTTAATATTATAAAGGCCATTTTTTGCATGTAGGTTTCCATCCTTTTGCTGCTTTAGGTAAAAAAAAAAAAAAAAAAAAAAAAAAGCACCATTCAACAAAGGCTTTTTCTTGCACAATCAGTCCTTTAGGACAGTGCATTGATGGAAAAACATAGTTATAAAAATTATTGATTTGAGAGATTTGGTTTTATTGAGCATCCTCAACCCACTGTAATTCTTTTTCGGCCTCAGGAGTAAGCTGTTTAGGGCTGTGAAGATCAGGATCCCCTTCCAAAATGGAAAATAAACTAATAAGAGAATAAGTGGGAATTCCTAAAGTTGGCCATACCCAATTAATATCTCTTAATAATTTTTGAAAGTCATTTAGGGTTTGAAGAGAATCTCTTTTAATCTGCACCTTTTGAGGAACAATATTTTGAGCAGTAATGTGATATGCTAAATATTCCCAAGTTTCCTGAGTTTGAACTTTATCTTCTGCTGATTGCAGACCATATTCTTTACATTTGGAACATGCTAATTAGTGTAATTCTTGTAATTTATTAGGGCATGGATGAGCCAACAATATATCATCCATATAATGTAAACACATGGCCTCTGGAAAAGATTTCCTAATTTCTTCTAAAGGTTGATCTACAAATAGTTGACACAAGGTGGGGCTTATCTTGAGGCAATACCTTTCAATGGAACCTCCAAGTAGGCTTTTCATTGTTTAAAGCAGAAATGGTAAAAGCAAAACCTTGTGCATCTTTTGGTTGCAAATGAATATTTAAAAAGACATCTTTTAAATCAATAATAATTATAGGATAATGTTTTGGTATTAAAGTTGGATTAGGAATTCCGGGTTGTTAAGGGCACATTGGTTGAATGAGTGCATTAATTTTTCTTAAATCTGTTAACATTTTCCATTTGCCTGATTTCTTTTTAATTAGAAATATTGGGGAATTCCATGAACTGGTCATGGGTTCAATATGTCCATTTTGTAATTGTTCATCAATTAATTGATGTAGTGCTTCTAATTTTATCAAAGGAAGAGGCCATTGCTCCACCCAAACCAGTTTATCTGTTTTCCACTGCAAGGAAAGAGGGAAGCGATGGGTAGAGGTCCCTAAGAAAAATCCTCTGATAAAGAAGGAAACCCCAGGCCTTTTTTATCATGGCCAATTTGAGTTATTTCAGACTCTCTAGAAGAGCTGGGCTGAGTTGATCTACAAATAGTTGACACAAGGTGGGACTGAGTTGGATAGCAGCCCATGTTAAACATTATATTTTTAGTAGCCTTTGAAATTGTGGGGATAGTGAGCATAGCTCCCCATTGTTGTAATAGATCTCAACCCCACAAGGTAATGGCTATGGGCACAACATAAGGGCGGATACGAGCTGCTTGTCCTTCAGGTCCTTGACAATGTAAATCAGAAGTACTTTGTTCAATATTAGTCATTGTTCCAAGCCTGACAAAAGTAGCTTTTACTCAAGCTTTTGACCAACATTCAGGCCACATGTGAGAAGGAATAATAGAGACATCTGCTTCTGTGTCCACTAGCCCCTCAATTTGAATATTATGTTCAAATGTCACCTTACATTGAGGGCGAGCATCATTTAGGAAAGTATGCCAAAAGACATGTTTTCCTGTGCTTTCAAAATGACCTTCCCTGGTAACAGGAGCTCTTTTGCCTTTATGATATGGTAAAATGAGTATTTGAGCCACACGATGTCCTGCAGACAATTGGATATTTTTTTGTGGCTGAAGCTATTATTAAAATTTCTTTCCTTATAATCTTCATTGATTATTCCCAGGTGTACACAAACTCCTTTCATAGTAAAACTGCTTCTTCCTAGTATTAATCCTATAGTCCCAGAAGGTATGGGACCATAAATTCCAGTAGGTAATTTTTTAGGAGATTCCCCACTGTTTAAGTTAACATCTGTTAATATAGGGAGATCCAAGGCTGCACTTCCTTGAGTGACATGAAATAAATCCTGGACATAGATTTTGTTAACAGAACCTAGTTCTGATTCATTTGAGAATGAGCCTGGCCATTGCTCACTGGAAATTGCTGAAGAAGAGGGCTCAATTTGTTTGTCTGGGGGCCTCGAGGTAGCCTTGCTTTGGAGTTTCCCTGATTCTGGGTAGAAGGCAAAATATTGCCGTCTTTGTCCTTAACTGAGCGATACTCATTTGTCTAATGCCTGCCTTTACCATACCAGCCACAAACGCCTGGTGGCTTGGTCTTGGTTTTAGTTTCACTTTTCCTTTTTCTACATTCTTTCTAAATGTGGCCAAATTTTCCACAGTTGTAACATTTAGATCTCGTAGTACTGGGTTGCAAAGTTGAGGCTAACAGATTAGCTGGTCAGTGCCTGATCCTACTTGTGACAAAAGCAAATATATTGATCAGTGGTGACATTATCCTGATTTTTTAGTCCGGCCATGGACTTTTGCAATCGATGTTAGCATTTTTGAAAGCCAGTTGCAAGAGCAACATTTCTGGGGCATCTTTTCCAGGCACTGATCTCTCAATTGCTGATTGTAAATGAGCAATAAATTCAGTATATGGTTCATTGTTTCCTTGAAATATTTTTGTGAAAAATTGTCTAATCTGCCCCCTTTTCATCGAGATGCTGCCATGTAGTAAGGCAATTATCTCAAATTTGAGCCAGTAATTCATTAGAATACTGTGTTTCAGCATTTAGACCCTCAAAGGGTCCAGTTCCCGTTAACTGATCGAAGTTAAAAGTAGGAGGATTTTCAAGTCTATTACGATGAACTTGTTTTTTCGCCTCCTCCATCCACCAGGACTTAAATTGAATGTATTGTCCTGGGCTCAAAGTAATCTGTGCTAAAGTATCCCAATCTGCAGGAATAAGTAAACGGTTTGCACAATAAGATCTTAAAATCCCCATAACATACAGCGACTTAGGGCTGTAAGTATGAACAGCATCTTTTAATATAGTTAAAACTTCTAGTTGAATAGGAATATGACTAGTTTGTACCTGCCCATCCTCAAGTGCTTCCCTAAGTAGTGGGAAAGGGAAAGCACTGGTGCACTGAGCATTAGAAGCTTGGGGCAGTGCGGAGGAAGATTCGGCATTTTGGACAATATTAAAAGTTGTTGGATCAACAGGAAAATGAGTTTAGTAACGAATTGAGAATCCAGAGGATTTGGCCACACTGGATAGGAACCTTGAGGAGCAGTGAGTGTCAAAAGTTTATCTTGTAAGGTCAGAAAATACTTACTTTTGGGGGGTTTTAAATAGAGTTTCTCAATGGTCTAACAACATTGGGTTAACTTTTTCTTAATTTCAGTCATGTCCTTGCTATCAGAAAAATTGGTTATAGTATGATCTGAGTCATTTTCAGTTAGATCTTTCTCAGACTCTTTCTTAATTTCTGGATTTTCTGGTTCATCATACATAGCCTTTTCTAGTCTGTCCCTCTTTCGGAGGTGAGGGAGGGAAATTTTCAAGACATTGTGCATCAGAACTAGATTGTAAGGGTTCCAATGCCACAGTTACCAAGTGATAGATGGCCCAAATATCTCTACTTATACATTCTCCACTCTGATGGACATGCCTAAGAGCTTTGCCTACATTCTTCCAAACTTTTAAATTTAACTGATTTTTCTTTTCTGGAGTAAACCAGTAGCAATGTTTAGCTACTACCTGAAACAGTCCTTGCAAGGTCTTTGTTTTAATAGTGGTGTCTGTAGACTTTAACAGGGCCATATACTTGCCCTGCAAGGACTGAGAATTTCCCATTATTTCCTTATTCTATTGCTGGAAGTCTTGCATACTTACAGCAGGACGACCTTCCTTCCGTTTTCAAAGTACCAGGCTTACCTTAAGCTGACAACCACTCGAAGCAATCCCAAGGAAGAGGGCCCGTGCTGTCCTCGAGAAGCTTACTCTGCTTGCTGTGCCAAAATGTTGTGTGAAAGTTGTGTGGTGCGGTCCTGCATAGATTAAGACCTGCAATGAAATTGTATGACAAATAAGGAAGGCTGTAGCTCTCTCATGGCATGAAGCAACTTTTTTTCTTCCACCAAAGCTTATATAGACAATACTACACACAACTAATCAATAAACATATGACTTAAACCTTAGCCCCAGGCCTCTCACTGCCTGGTGCCTAAGGGTCTACGGATTAACCAATAATTGTGGGAAGCTGTGGGGTACTTCCCCTGCTTTTAACTGGCAAGAGCCAGAACAGGGAGCTAAAAGTCCAGATGGCCAGAACTAGAGATAAGCAGCGCAGCAGTTCCCAAGAAGTAAATGACCTTCTTCCTGTGAGAGTATAAAAGTCTGGAAGAAAAATTAAGGGTTGTCAAAATAAAGTGAAGTCTCAGCCTGACTGAGTCCATTATCCTGTGTGTGTGTGTGTGTGTTTGTGTGTGTTTTCATGCCGGCGCCCCCTCCTCAGAACCTTGCTAGTGGACGGCAGGTCCATCAAATAACCACTCCACTAACATTATCTAAAGCTATTCTTATGCTAAGTAATCAAAAACAAAACCACAAAACAAGGTTCTGGGGTAATATGCTGTTTGAATGCTTGACCTTTAACAGACCATGTGGAGGCAGTCATTCATCTTTAGGGAGTAGTCTGGAAATTCCTGAGATATACAGGTACCTGCCTGCAGGCCTGCCCGCACGAAGCCAGGCCTTTAATCACTTCTATGTGACCAGGCGTTTAGCCACATATGGAGTTCTATCC
Organism: Perodicticus potto; assembly: GCA_963574655.1. NCBI lineage: Eukaryota > Metazoa > Chordata > Mammalia > Primates > Lorisidae > Perodicticus > Perodicticus potto. Next base: position 8,790 of record CAUYRH010053267.1, read on the forward strand.
AGGATTTTTTTCCTTTCTAACTCACAAAAGACTTCAAACTTGCCTTCACAAAATGGAACCATTTAAGGGCTTATTTATAGGCTTTCTGCCTATACAGCAACCTCCAGCTCTTGGTCTTAGGCAATTCTCTTGCCTCAGCCTCCTCAGTAGCTGGGACTACAGGCCCCCGTCACAACTCTGGGCTATTTTTTGGTTGCAGTTTGGCCAGGGCCGGGTTCGAACCCTCCATATATGAGACCAGCGCCCTGCTCACTGAGCCACAGGCACCACCCACCCTTGGCCAATTTGAAGACATTCCATCACTGTGTCCTTGGCAGATTTTGTTTTCTAGGATTGGGTTCAGATTATGATTTAAATTTTCTCCCTTACACCACAGTGGTGATTGTAATCTAATCTTTGTTCATTGACATCCTGCCCATTTCTCATCACCTGTTGATGCTAACCTGTGGTCCACCTGGCATGAAAAAAGAATACCTCAGAGGAAGAGGCGGCACAAGTTCATGGGGAAGGTGCCATGGGCTAGGGACAGGCCTCTTGTCTCAGCAGCATCAGAGGTCACAGAAACCCATGATATTGGGTCCCAGAAAAAAAGACCCATTTTGCTGAGGGGTATCTTTCACTTCCACCAAGAAAAAGGCATGCTGCAGAGCAAAGTTCTTGGCTGTGCTTCCAGTCCATGGCCAGTCCATTGCTGGCAATGAGTGGTGGCCCCACATCCTGTTCTTGGACTTGAAATGCAATGGGGCCACTGCCACCAATGCAGCTTCTGAAGCAGGCAGGATGCAGGTGGGGAGGGTTACCTGGCCAGTGGCTCTGAGCCAATTCTCTTCAAACGCTGCCAGAAAAAAAGGCCCAAGACAATTGCAGGTGGGCAGGGGCTTGGGGCTAGGAGCGGGCTATGGAGGGGGGCAGCCATGCAAGAACAAGGGGCTGGGGGTTACCAGGCAGAAACAGGGGGCAGAGAGAAGGCAGTGGAGCGGGGTCACCAGGCAGGAAAAAGGGGCTGGGAGGGGGCTATGGATGGGGCCACCAGGAAGGAACAGGGGGCTTGGGAGGAGCCGAGCAACAGTGAGGGTGGGCAGGGACCTTGGGTGATGAAGAGGACATGAACTGGCAGGGGCAGGCAGGGACCATGGACGAGAAGGGGTTGATGACCTAAATAGGTCTAGAGGGCACCAAAGTCAGGGAGGTGGCGTGAGTGGGGAACAGGCTGGGGATGGGGAGGGGTGGGTGAGACATATGGGACAACTGAAGGGCAGCAGGAACAGGAGAAACATTGGTTTTGTGGAAACAAAGGAGATAAAAAGTGAGATGAAATGTTAGATCTACAAAAGTCATCACAGTGAGATCAAGGAATATTCAATATATATGGATGAGAGAAATGTTAGTCTAAAAGAGCTCTATTATATATCATTCTGACGACATAACATTCTGGAAAATGCGAAACTACAAAAACAGTGAAAATATCAGTAGTTGCTAGGGTTTAGGAGATAAACGGTAAGATAAAGGGACTTTAAGGGCAGGGAGAACACATCCTGTAAAGACCCAATTGGCAACAGGGCTTTGAGTGTGTCACACTTGACAGAAATGCCCAACGGAAAGAGTGAACCTAAGTGGAAATGATTCTTTTTAGAGAATCAGGTATCAAGTTTTGGATTAATTGTAACAAATGTATCCTGGTAAATGAAGATGTTATTGATGGTTGTCAATAGGACATGGCGGAGAGAGGAAAGAATGATGAGGGAACTTGGATCCATTTTGATGTCAATCCCAAACTCTTCTAGATGAGATGATGCCTTTATTAAAAATCATCATTTAGCACCTTTGCTTCAGGCAGATATTTTCAGGGATGGAGGGAGGACAGGGTCTCACTCTGCCTCCAAGGCTAGAAAGCTAGAGTGTGGGTGGTGTCATCATAGCTCACTACAATCTCAAAGTCCTGGGTTCCAGTGATCCTCCTGCCTCAGCCTCCCAAAGAGCAAGGATTACAGGCCTCACCCACCAAGGATGGCCCAGCGAGATATTTTGATGCTAGTGGTGAATAATCAGGTAGTATCTAGACATGAACTTGAATTATTGGCTGCCATTGAATGTGAACCAATCTTGACTTTCAAATGTATATTGAATTCTGTGGTGGGAGCAACACTTATGACGAGGAAAATTAAACTAATGCTCCATAAAAAACACAGCTTACACTCTTCATAGGTTTGTCTTACATATGGGACACCAGGTAATACCTAATTGCTATTCTGAATAACCTTCATGGCCACAGTAAGTTTTTCAGGTGACCAAATCTGATGCATTACAATGCTCTGCTCTGAGTAGGGGGCAGGGAGCAGCACTGTCAGCAAAGAACACGGTTAGTGCCTTCACAATAGGGGCAACTGCAGGCATCTTCCTGACAGAAGTCCAAAGAGAATTAGGAAAATTTGTGAGTTCAAACATCTGATCTCATTGTTTCCTGACTTCCAAGCAGAGCCTTCTGATGAAAGCTGGGTTTCAGGGAGATCATGGGGCTCAGGGAGCCTGTGTGGGCCATGCCTTCATGGAGATGAGACCACACAGAAAGGCAGCAGAGCAGAGAGCAGGGTGCTGGTGCAGAGTTAGGGATGGGGTCCAAGCCCATTGACAGGCACCTGCACCTGAGAAGGTCGTGAGATCCCTCTGTCCTCAGTTCTCTGCACTGTCATGTGACAATGGTAATAGTTTATTTGTCATTATGACATGAGGAGGCTAAAATGACTCAATCCAG
>CAUYRH010053270.1:0-34361 GCA_963574655.1 Perodicticus potto
ACAGGAGGAAGAAATCTAGTCTGTTATATGAATCATGAAATCCGAAAGATAGAGGTGATGGGAAAAGCAAAAGAAGTTATATCTCTAGGAAAGAGGGTTCTTCCAATTCTAAGAGTCAGAACAAGTGGGTATACTCAGAACAGCTGGTTGGCTGAATCAGCTAGCCCAGATGACCACATAGAAATACAGCCTTTGAGGAGAGGAAATGTTGGGATTGGGACAGGCTGGAAAAAGATGTCAAAGGGCTCAGATGGCACCAGTCAAGTTATCAGGATGAAAATTGTGACCCAGTGCGTGGAGGCTGAAGGCTAATTAATGAAACTGGGACTCATGGTCAGTGTGAGGTAAATAGTGATCACTGCCAGTTGTATCTCGGGGAGTTTAGTCAAATATCTATCCTTTCTGTGTAAGGTAAGCAGTAGTCTCGAAATTGAGGTTGGGCTAAATCTGAAGAAGGAGCTCAAGTGACCCTCAACAGTGGGAGAAATTATTGACAAATATTGGGCATTAGATTCTGATATTTCACAGTGAACCCTTTGGCTCACTGAAAGTTTGCCCACTTATCTTAATCCATTTTGGGCCACTATAACAAAATACCGTAGATTGAGCAGCTTACAAACAACAAGCATTTAATTCTCATAGTTCTGGAGGGTAGAAGTCTGAAAATGTGGGGTCCCTTTTCTGGTGAGTAGACTGCCAAATTCTCACTATATTTCTACCTGGTAGAAAGAGAGAGGGCTATCGCTGATGCCATCATGGGGGCTCTACCCTCTAGACCTAATTACCTCACAGAGAACTCACTATGTAATGCCTTGTATAGGGGGTTAGGGCTTCAACACATGAATTTTGTGGGCACACAAACAGGCAGTCTGTAACAGTACAAGAAGATCAAGACTATAAATTACGGAGAACAGCTGGGCAGAGCGATGTAGCAGTGGACTTAATCCTAAGACTATGTGGGTGGCTAACTCTGTGGACTTAGGGGCATCAATTGCCATCTCTCAGCTTCTCATTTCTCATTTGTAAAATAGAGCAGTAGTAATACTTACATTGAATTTGGTTTGGTGTATTCAATCATGATTATTTTATCATGTTTAATTTAGCTTTTATTTATTTTTTTAATATTTATTCTGACCTTATTTAAAACAGGATTTAAAGAAGCAATTAGGATTGGTGGAAGAAGGGGGAACATTTAGTGGGCTCTTAATGTGCACAATGCAAGGGTATATTTCAAAATAACAAGAGTAAATTTTAAATGTCTTACCACAAAAAATAAGTATGTGAGATGATGAATATGTTAATCGGTTTGATTTATGTATTCCACATTGTATATCAAATCATCACATTGTACGCCAATGCATACTATTATAATTAAAATTAAATAAAAAAATAAAGAGGCAATTAGATTTGTACCAAACTTAAGATATTAACTACTATACACAATAATACTTTTTAAAATTTTCATTTTATTGTTACAGTTACTTGAGGTAGATGACAAACCATCTCTACCTTAGAAGCAAAATCAAATGGTGCCCAGTTTTTCTTCACAGAGTCATTGCTTACAAGGCTAATTTGCTTTTAAAAGTAAAATTTCGTGCAAAAACCCATTATACTTTCTATGTTTTCTTTCTAAGTTAGAAAAAACATTACTTTGATTAAGTTTAGGATATTAAGTGCTCATATTTTTAAAGTTTGCTCATTAAAAGAGAGTCACATTTTAAGAATTTCTGCTAAGTCAAGGTATTCTCTGGGTAAAACTTTAGGCAATTTAAACAAAATGATTTGTCACTTCAAATTACATTTCCTTGTACATTATTGTCGTAGGAGTAGAGTACTGATTAATGCTTATGCTTTGAGCTTGATGCTGAGGGCTACCCTGTGTTTTTATTGTGCACAGGTTTGAAAATCAATGCCTGGTGTAATTCAAATGAGTAACTTTGACACTAATTTTTAAGGCAGTAGTGATTTTGAACAGAGATTTTGATCATCATTTCTATAAACTGTTAAAGTTGTCACAGATATTTAATGACAGTATTTACACAGTAAGTTTAAATATATGGCCTAAAATAAAGCTGATGGTAATGAAAGCAAAACTAATTCCGGACATAGAAATTTTGTAATATTTAGGGGAATCAAACTAGAAAGACTATTAAGAAAGTAAATTTGTGTATTTTAAAATAGTGGAATACAGTTAGTTTTCTGGCTGTATGACTATTAGATAAGATGCAAGAACACACAGTTAAGTGCGATTTCAAGTTTAGTCTTAAAATTTAGGAACAATTTAAACTGAGTAATCCAATCTTATCCACAACCAGTTAGTTCTAGAATGATTTTAACATCACCTGATTTTTAATTAAGGTGAAAAAGTCCTTACCCTAGCACTCTGTAAAATTATTCTGCCAAAGATAATTCCCTTCTTTAATAATATAGCTGATTGTTGAAAATTGCTGGAATATATCTTTGCTGACAATGAGTAAGTAAAATTATAGCATGATTTAATATCTTGAGCACATACACCAATGGGATTCCTTGTCGTTACGGGTTGCACTTTGTCCTCTGTCCCTTTACATTGAGACACTCTCGGTGCCTCTGAATGTGACCTTATTTGGAAATAGGATCATTATCGGAGTTATCAGATTAAAATTTGGTCATTGGAATGAGATCTAATGTCCGTGTCTGGTGTCCTTATAAAAAGGGTCAATTTGGACACAAAGACAGGTACTGGTGAAGGGAAGGTGATGAGACAGAGAATGCCGTCTATATACACTGAGGAATGTAGGAGACTACCACAACCTGGGAGTCTACCAATTAATTAATTAATTGATTAATTTAGAGACAGAATCTCACTCTGTCATCTGTTTAGAGTGCTGTGGTATCATAGCTCACAGCAACCTCAAACTCTTGGGCTCAAGAGATCCTCTTGCCTCTGCCTCCAAAGTAGCTAAGACTATTGGCGCCCACCACAACAGCTGGATAGTTTTTTGTTGTTGTTGTTTTTGTTTTTTTAGTAGAGATAGGGTGTGGCTCTTGCTCAGGGTGGTCTCAAACTCCAGAGCTCAGGCAATCCACCTGCCTCAGCCTCCCAGAATGCTAGGATTATAGGTGTGACCTACTGCCCCTGGCCCTAGGAGAGTCTTGGACATGGTGGGGATGGGGGAAAGGGGAGAGCAGGAGAGAAAGAATAGGGAGGGGTGGGGAAAGGAAGAGCAGAGAGAGGGAAGGAGAGAGGGGGGTGGGGTCTTGGTAGGTGCCACACCTTTTGGGGGCAAAACACAATTGTAAGAGGGACTTTACCTAACAAATGCAATCAGTGTAACCTGGTTTCTTGTACTCTCAAAGAATCCCCAACAATAAAAAAATAAAGAAAAAAGAAAAGATTCTCCTTTACAGACCCCCGAAGAAATCAACCCTGCTGACACCTTAATTTCAGACTTCTAGCAACCAGAACTGTGACACCATAAATTTCTTTTTTTAAATTTATTTTTATCTATTTTTGTAACTTTTGTAAGTCAAATTAATATGAGGGTACAATATTTAGGATACATTGTCCTCACTTCCAGGGTTTAAAGTTCCATTTGTAGAAGAGCCCCTCACCCAGGGGGCCTGTTATACACCCTCACAATGTGCACGTTAGGTGAGATCTCACCTTATGCCCTCCCTCCCTCCGCCATACGTTCTCTCCCCAGCCCCCCTCCCGCTTCCCTCTACCCCTGGAATGGACTATAATAGTGTTTTATTATTCTTAGGAACATGTAACTGTTTATATATTGATTTCATATTAGTATGGAGTACATTGGATATTTATCTTTTCATTCTTACAAAACTTTACTAAGAAGAATGTATTTCAGCTCCATCCAGGGAAATGTAAAAGATATAAAGTCTCCATCTTTTTCATGGCTGACTAATATTCCACGATATACATATAACACGGTTTTTGATCCACTCATGGATTGATGGGTACTTAGGTTGCTTCCACAATTTGGTAATTATGAATTGAGCCACAATCAACATTCTAGTGCAAATGTGTTTGTGGTAAAATGATTTATGTTCTTCTGGGTAGACACCTAGCAATGGGATTGTAGGGTCAAATGGAAGGCCTACATTTAGATCTTTGAGAATTCTTCGCACTTCTCTCCAAAAAGGCTGTATTAGTTATTAGTTTGCAATCCCACCAGCAAACTGGTGGAAGTATTTCCTTCTCTCCACATCCACTCCAGCATCTGGTGTTTTGGGACTTTGTGATGTGGGCTGATCTTTCTGGGATTAGGTGATATCTTGGAGTGGTTTTGATTTGCATTTCTCTGATGATTAACAACAATGAGCATTTTTTCATGTGTTTGTTGGCCATTCATTGATCATCCTCAGAGAGGTTTCTGTTCAAATCACTTTCCCACTTATAGAGAGGGTTCTTTGCACTTTTCTTATTGTTTAATTTGAGTTACTCAGTTGGTAGAACTTTATTATGGCAGGCCCTAGAAATTAATACATTTTCTCTCAGCTTTCCTTTTAAATTTGGCCAACTAGAAGTTGAGAGAAGGGACCAAGTGAGGTCAGAGCATTTGTTTTCTTGAATCCGTCTTTGCAAAGCCCCTTGGGTTGACTCACTCTTCTTTAGAACTACACACGTGTCTTCTCTGGACTCCTGAAGCCAATCTCTCTTCTTGCCTCTTCAGGTGTAGAGGTAAATGTATCCCTGCTGCTGAAAGCTTCAGGGACCTGTATTATCTCTTATTTTTTCCCTGTGAAGGTATCTGGTTTGCACATGATATTTTTTTCATTGTAGGTCAGCACCTGTCCTCTAAAAGAGACTTGATTACCCTTTACTTCTGCTGTTACTGGACATTTTACATATAACATTTGTTACATTATATTATAATGACTTGCTTGAGTAAGTCTTTCTGTCTTTAAGAGGAGTTCCTTTAAACTATTCTCCATTTTGGAATCAGCTCCTCCTTACACATCATAGCATCATGTAAAACCTCAATATATATTAATAATTATAAATGAACACATTATTTGCTAACAAAGGTAAGCATCATATAATAATACTAAAGCTAACAAATGAAGAAATTGAAGACATAATTAGGTCATGGAAAGAAAATATGAACATAAGAATAAGACCTGTATGGGAAACACCACAATGTTTTCATGAGGTGGATAACAAATAAGGTTATGTTCATAACAGACAATGGAAAGGCAATAAATCAAAGTGTCCATAAATTAAATTCAAAGTAATTACTAGATGATGCACACATATTCCATGTCCATGAGACTAGACCAGTTGCAAATATTAATCTCCAGTTCATCCCCATGAAGAGGAAAACATGTGTAGTGAACAGTGCCTTCAATATGTTCCTGCAGATAATTGAAAAATGAGTTTCATACCGATGTTTTTGTCCCACACTCTCACATGGCCAATGCTATAATGCACAAATAATGTTCAGGTAAAGACAACTACAATGGGAACGGAATAAGCAAAACTATATAGAGCATGTGTCCTGACAACATGAATTAATCTAAGCACACATTCAGAAGACCTGCTTCTAGTTTTGATAATATTATTATTCATGTCCTTAATATCTGTATTCATAAATATTATGAATAAATTTTATTTTTCTCCACTAAGGTTTTGATCACCATTTTCTCAGCAAGAATTCAAGTCACAATAGTACTATGAATGCAAATAACCATTGTTAACTGTTAAAGGTAAACAGTTTATATAGAAAACCAGCCTAATTATTGGGTAAAAATTGCTTATAAATATTTTAAATCATCTGGTTAAGTTTATTTTATATTTAACAAATAAGAGCTAAAATGATAAAAATAGGAAAGCATTTAAAAATGAATGATTATAGCAACTTAGTAAAAGCCAGAAAATACAATTTTCCTCTTAGTCCCACCTAGATTTTTCAAAATAAAAAATTAAATGAATAATAAGATTTTGATTCCCATATCAGCTATTTGGAATTAAAAACATTGAATCAATTCTTTTAAATACATATGGTAAAATCTGTCATTCCACTCAGATTTCTTTTCATTGATGCAGGGGGAAAATATATCAACGAGAAATACACAAAAACACTCACTGCTTGCCTTTCGAGAAAACGATACATTATGTTGTTTCCAAAGATTACAAAAAATATGCAATATTGCAAATCCCAGCATGTAGAAAGTAGAACATCTCTGGCCTGGGTTTTGGACCTGGCTACTAACACATTAGCAGGCCCCTAGTGAGAACAATTTGTGTGCATATATATGTGTAGTATTTACAGCATATCCTATACTCATCAAAGTAAAAGGTAAACATATTTTTCAGGACCCATCAGCTTCTCTCAGTTTCACCTGCTCATCCTCTTGAACGTCTCATGGTAGTGGTCTGTGATAGTCTCATTACCTTGATGAAATGGGAGGAGAAAAATTCAGATTTTTATTTCCCAGTAGCAAGACTTTGGCTCATACTTGTCCAGGTATAAGCAATAAATTCTTTGTAATAAAATTGGTTATTAACTAACTAATATAATTAACATGGCTGTAATTTCTGATAGTTAAATTTGATTTTTATTACTTTCATCTTGTTCTGCTATTCTGCCACCAGATATGGTCTTAGTGTCCTCTGTGAAAATTATATATATTTTTGTTTTTTAATTTTTTTCTTTTTTGTATATAAGTGTAGCATAATTTATCCATTTATTTTAATTTCAGAATATTATAGGGGTTTATACATTTTGGTTATATAATTTGCTTTTGTACTTTTTTTTTTTTTTTGAGACAGAGCCTCAAGCTGTCACCCTGGGTAGAGTGCTGATGCAACACAGCTCACAGCAACCTCCAATTCCTGGGCTCAAGCGAGTCTCCTGCCTCCGCCTCCCAAGTAGCTGGGACTACAGGCACCTGCCACAACGCCCGGCCATTTTTTGATTGTAGCCATCATTGTTATTTGGCGGGTCTGGGCTGGATTCGAACCCGCCAGCTCAGGTGTACGTGGCTGGCGCCTTAGCGCCGAGCCTGCTTTTGTACATTTTTAAGTCAAAATTTCAAATGTGCCCTTTACCCAGAATATGCACAATAGCATCAGTTAGCTGTGAATTTACTCCATCCCTCTTTTCCCTCCTTATCTCTCCTTCCCCCTCCCCACCTATATGATTTCCATTGCATCTACTTCTATATGTGCACATAGTGTTGTCACAATTTAGTATTGAATACATGTGGTGTTTGTTTTCCCATCCTTGTGATACTTCACTTAGAAGAATGGTCTCCAGTCCATCTAGGTTGTTACAAAAGATACTAGGTCTCTATTCTTTTTCATGACTGAATAGTACTTCATGATATACATGTACTATGTTTTATTAATCTGTTCATGTATTGACAGACATTTGGGTTGTTTCCACATCTTTACAATTATGATTTGTGCAGCTATAAACATTTGATGCAAATGTCTTTTTGATAAAATGTCCTTTTTTTCCTTTGTGTTAAATACCTCCTAGTGGGATTGCTTGATCAGAAGGTAGGTCTACTGTTAGTTCTTTTCAGTTTGTCCATAGTACTTTCCATAGAGGTTCCACCAGGTTGCATTCTTACCAACAGTGTACACTCCTTTCTCTCTGCAGCCATCCCAGTAGCTGTTGCTTTGGAACTTTTTGACAAGAGCCATTTTCACTGGAGCTAGGTGATACCTTATTGTAGTTTTGATTTGTATTTCCTTGCTGATTAGAGATATTCAGTATTTTCACGTGTTGTTGGCAATTAGGCTATCTTCATTTGAAAAGGAGGTAGTTTGTCTTTTGCTCACTTTTTAATAGGGTTCTTTGATTTTTTTATTGCTGAGTTTCTTCAGATCCTTAGAGATTCCAGTTAACAGCCCTTTTTCAGATGTATAATATGTAAACACATTTTCCCATTCTAAAAGTTGCCTATTTATTCTTTATTAATTTGTTTATAGATATTTTAGAACTATCTATTATATGATAAATTTAATATTATAAATTATATATAAAAAGTGTCAAAAGTGTATTTAAGAAAGGAAAAATTCAAGTCACATTAGATTTGTGTAATTACTAGGTGCTCAATGTGACTAGTGTTCATCTTTTGTTATCAGTATATATTCAGTTTTACAGTTTTAATATAGCTTTTTCGTCTCTTAAAACATGTATACATTTTGGTCCCCTCTGTATGAATACGTTTTTATCTTTTATATCAATGTTTGTCTCCATCTTTAAGCCACTTAGCATCTTATATGAAGGCATTTTTTAGTTTTCCTTAGTTTAGGAAACAGTAGTTTTCCAAAAATAATAAATATTTTTCTAATTTCTTCTGGTTTATTTTCTGCTCTTTGTTTACCAAGATTCCCTTTCCCTTTTTCAGGAAATTCTTGGCTCCAAATACTTCACCATACAAGCACATCCTCTGTTGCTTTCTGCTGAATAATGATCTCCAGGTTGAATTCTTCATCTGCCCTGTTCTTTCTTCACATAGATTTTGACTTTCTTCTCCCCCTGAAGGAATTCTCCACAGAATGGTCTTGTCCTGCACTTTTTCTCAGACTAGCAGAGGCACAGCATTTAAACTTTCTTGGGATTTTTCCTTACGCTAGGTTTATCTTAGCTTTCCCAAACGTTAAATAGTTAAGGAATAGCCGTCAAGTCCTGCTAATCTACTCATATCCTCACTCAGCTTTGTGCCATGGAAAAATTTTCTCAGTAGCCAGAGTGATTTTGCCAATCCTATGATTAGACTTCCACACCACCATGTCCTTTCCCAGGCCTTGACTTCTAGACAGTGTGAGGAGACCGATGGTGATGTGAGTGTGATGAGAGACTTTTCAACTGCTTGGTAAATATTTTTAAATGGAATGCCTAAAAATGGACCTGAGCTTTTTTTCACATTAATTTCTAATTTGCTTTAAGACAGAGAAAAATAAATGATTAAACTGCCAAATATTCTACCATATGGACTGTATCTCTATAATTTTAGTCTAAAAAAATCAAATGGGTAATATTAAGTTATCCAAAGAAAATGTTAACAAATTACCCAGAAAGTATTTAAAGAGATGTGACCTCCTGGTAAGTCCTCTAAGATCAACTCGTTTCAAACTGTCACTCTGGGGACTGAATAAACTTACAGTATGAACCTTTTAGCTATGATTACATTAAACACTACATGTCATCAACCAGAACTGATTGTTTTGGTTTATTAAGATGAGTTTTTATCTGAATTTCTTCTTTTTGACCATACTTAGATTTATGTTAGTAGAGATTGCATTTGACTACATGTAGCAAAAATTTCAGATTATAGTAGCCACTGATTGTTTTATGATTTGCTTTTCCCCCATAAAAAGCAGCCCAGAGATGGATAGTGAGGAGCTAGTATGGTGACAAGATGATTTCATCAGGAACACCATGATTTTCTTTTAGGCTTCTGTGCCACCATTTCCAGGTGGTGGATCCTGCTCTCATGCTTACAAGAGCTGTTATAACTCAAGCCATTATATTCTTCTTTTTTGTTGTTTCAAAACTGAAGGAAAGATGAAGAGCCAATGGTAATAGAGTATTGACCATTTGAGTCCACTTCCCTGGAACCACAATGCTAATACCTTGACTTACATCCTGTGAATATTCCTATTTATAAGGACAGGTGGGAAACATAGATTTTTACCTAGGCAATATACTGACCCCAAGAGAAATAATGTTTTCTTTTTCTTAAAGGGAAATTCTGAATCCAGCCTTTAACAAAGATGATAGATGATTAGTTAACTTTTAAGGCTATATGTTCATGTATATTTAGGAAAAATATCTCTCTGTTTTCTGTAATGTGGATATATGTGTACATACGCTTACACCTGCGCTCTTGTGTGTGTGGTGCAGATAGGGTGGGAATCAAAAGAAAAGCATGTAAGAAACTAATACAGAAGTAGTATCAGCTTACCAAAAAAGAAGTAAAAAGAAGGAGGTAGTCAGAATGTATCCCCATTTTTACTCCAGAATAAATTATATATGATTAGAGGCCATTCCTGTGCATTCAACTGTTATGATGGCTATATTAGGTTACAAGCCCTTGATAATATCAACATCCAAGGCTTTCCATGCAGTTCCTCAGAGTATGCCCATGGCTTATTTTCATTCATGAAATCGGAGTATTTAGACTATATCAATAAAAGCTCCAAGAAGTCTTATATATTTTTTTTCTAACAGAATTTCTACAAAGCCCTAAGGTTTTCTTTCGAGGTATATAAATAAGGAAGAACTGTCTCTAAATCTGCGTGCTCCTACTTTGGATATTATTCTGACAAACTTAATTAAAGATATTTGTTTACTTTGGTAAGATAACTAACAAGTTAATGCACAGATAATATAAGGAGCACTCATGGATAACAATTTTTTTGTTGTTGTTGCAGTTTTTTTTGGCCGGGGCTAGGTTTGAACCTGCCACCTCCGGCATATGGGTCCAGCACACTGCTTGTTGAGCTACAGGTGCCACAATTTTTAAGTGCACAATGGACTCTGGCTCTAATAAGATAATAGAGTCTGAATTAACAATATTTGATAATATACTAAATCTTATTAAATATCAAATATAATATAAAAAATTAAAGAACAGAAACTTCCATAATCCTCAAGACAATGAACAATGCCCAGAATCATTATCTTGAACTTATTAATCAAATTACTCTATGATGGAGTATTCCAAGGATTCATTTGAAAATCATTTGAAAATCATCCTAGAGTTGACAAAACTGCAAGCAGCTTATAAAGCCAGGAAAATAATTCTTTATAAATTTACAAAAAAAAAAATTCTTCCACACCATAAACTAATTTTCCAAATTCAAATTATGAATGAGTTTAATTGGAGGATGTTTCATTTATAAATTTTGTTTATCTTATCCTTGTATCCTCAGAACTGCTGAAAGGACTAGAAGAAAAAGAAACGAAGAAAATATACTTTTCATTTCTTTGTTTTAAAAAATGGGGTTTTTTTTTAGAGACAGAGTCTTACTTTGTCCCCCTTGGTAGAGTGCCATGGCTTCATGGCTCACAGCAACCTCCAGCTCCTGGGTTTAGGCTATTCTCTTGTCTCAGCCTCCTGAGTAATTGGGATTACAGGCACCCGCCACAACGCCCAGCTATTTTTCTGCTTTTGCAGTTCAGCTGAGGTCGGATTTGAACCCACCACCTTTGATATATGGGGCCAGTGCCCTACTCGATGAGCCACAGGCACCACCCTACTTATTTTTTTTTAATACCAAATGTTTTATTTCCAAGTACAAGTACTCTAGTAGTTGAGAGAGAGAGAGAGAGATGCTCAATGTTGAAATAATTAGGGAAAGGCCAGAAATAGGGCAGAAGAAGTAAATTGTGATTAAAGGAATGGGTCAGATTGAGAGGATAAGTGAACTCTCTTTAGAGGACCACCTATAGAAGAGCAGGCATGGGAATGGTCTATGTGTTTTGTGATGATAATCAACGTCATTGGATGTGGTGTATGTGTTAAATATGAACCTAAAACAGAATGGGGTGGGGTATTAAAAATAGTCGTTTGGAGTTTTAACTTAGAACTCTAAATTAAAAGGTATCATACATTTGGATATTAGAAAATGTCACTTTTTCTGCTTATGTAAAATTTTTGTGTTTTTTCTGGAAATAAAAAGAAGTGTTTGCTGACACATAAATTTAACAGAGTATTTTAATTGGCTCAGGTTTTTTTTTGTCTGTAAGATATTTTTGACATTTTTATTTGCATTTCAAAGTTTATGTATTTGTTAGGAAACTTGAAGCGAGTATTCTGAGGATCTTAAAGGACGTGATGTTCTATAAACTGATTATGGATAGAGTATTAAGTAGCTGGCTAAACAGGTGAAATCTTTCTCTATTTTTACCCTAGGATAAACTTTAAAAGAACTGTGCCTTCACTTTCTTATGGTATCATTAAATGAATAGCCAACTCCAGTTGTTAAAAATAAGTTGTATACTTGGCATTCCTAGAATGTGAAACATTTATGAAGACAAAGTGGTTAAGACAAAGTTCTGTATAAAGTGAAAACTTACCATATTTTTACTGAATTGAATGGTACTTCCTGCTTTACACTTTTGTTCACGTTTCTGTAAGACATCAAAAGACATTCATTTTTTGTCGCATGAATAAATGACAGAGTACTGCAAATTCAACAGAGACTCTACTGATGGTTTGGGACAAAAAGTGATGAATTTTCAAGCTTCCTTAGTTTGCCTCCCAGAGCTAACTAGCCCTCATTACTGATAGTCAGAACTCCTCGGGGCAAGTAATTTGGTTCTTTATGAGAAAAAAGAAAACACAAAGATAGCATGATGTACTTCATAGAATTTGGAATAGCAGCAGTTGTCACGTGTTTTGGCATCAACTAAGATTTTCCTTCTGCCCTTCATATTTTCCCATAAAAATGGCACATAAGTCTATAATCTAATCTAAGGCTTTGAAGGCATATGTCTACCTGTTCTTCTCTCTAAAGTATCATTGAATAAAAAGAAAATTAACAAGGAACTTTATTATCAATAAAATTTAATATAATGAACATTTAAAAACACTCCCTACTAAGCGGAATTTTCAGGATGACTAGATCGAAATTTTAAGAAGATGGATTTCAATTAAGCAAAAAGAAAAAAAAAAACATTAACAATGAATGACTCATGAAGCAAATAATTATTTTTGAGTTATTAAAGAAGTATCTGGAATTTTGTCAGAAGTTTCTTACATTTAAAAGCCTGAACAGGTTTCAAATTAATTCTGTGAACATTCACCAAATGTGTATTCTGTTCAAGGCTTTATTTATTTAAAAGGTTTTCTCTCTAGTTGGATTTTGAATGACGGGTTGAAATTCAGCAGCTCGGGCAGGATGATGCTGACGTCATTTCAAAGTGGTCTGATTACCAAGATGGGAAGAATTTTGGGAAGGATAGTGTTCAGATAAAGAATGCATAAACATTCATAAAGGTGAAAATTCTTAAAAAATAGACTTCGAGCGGCATGTAACATATCTTAAACTCAGCAAGAAATTTT
The DNA here is from genome assembly GCA_963574655.1 of Perodicticus potto. Classification (NCBI taxonomy): domain Eukaryota; kingdom Metazoa; phylum Chordata; class Mammalia; order Primates; family Lorisidae; genus Perodicticus; species Perodicticus potto. The sequence continues at coordinate 13,027 of CAUYRH010053270.1, forward strand.
GTTTTATTATTTGAAGGAAGTTTATGAGGTTTTTTTTTTTTTTAAATTAAGTCATAGCTGTGTATGTTAATGCACCATGGGGTACAATGTGTTGGTTTTATATGCAATTTGAAATAGTTTCATCAAACTGGTTAACATAGCTTTCATGGCATTTTCTTAGTTATTGTGTTCAGACATATATATTCTACATTTAGTAAGTTTCATCTGTACCCTTCTAAGATTTTAACTTTTATTTTTATAGATTTAAGGATACAAGTATAGTTTTGTTATGTGGACATACTGAATAGTAGTGAAGTCTGAGCTTTTGGTGTACACGTCACCTCAACAGTGTACGTTGTACACAATAGGTAACCTCCCTGCATCCCACTTTTTTGACTTTCTAATGCCTGTTATTCACTCTGGCTGCCTGGTGTATCCATTGTTTAGCCTCCACCTAAGAGTGAAAACATGGAGTATGAGGGATACTATGAAAGTTTTGAGATGTACAAGAGGTAAGAAACATAAAATCATTTTGATTACTATATTTTCTCAAAATAATAGCCATGACATCACAGGCACTTTTGCTTTCTTGTAAACCATTTTTGAAAACTTTTAAAATTTATTTTCATCACATGGTGTGAGCTCACTTTCACAGGTGTAAATAGCTTCTTCAGGGTTGGAGAACCTTCTCAGGAGCCTGTGTATTTGACTGAAGGAAACAGGGTATGATCACATGTGGCCAGGTCAGGTCTGTAAGGCGGATGAGTCTAAGTTTAACTTCCGTGGACTCCAGGAACCAAATGGTGATGCTGACCATGTGGACAGACCCATTGTCATAGTTCAAGATGGTCCCCCACGGTCCTGTCCTTGGTCACCATTCTTGCAGCTTTCCGAAAAGTTTTAGTAGGCACACTGTGTGTTCCCCTAGGCAGTGGCAGCCCTTTGTTCCTCCAGAGGGACCATTGCAGCATGACCGCTTTTGGAGAAGAAAGTTGCCACCATTTTCTTCCTGACACTGGGGCTGCTTCACTTTTGTTGATGGATTTTCATGGGGAAAAATCCTCACTGAAGACTTCTGCTTGTCTTCTGGATCCAAGTGGTGAATCCCGGCCTCGTCACCAGTCACGACGTCGGAAAGGCACGTGGCGGGGCCTCCTTCTGGTCTGACCAGCACGTCCTCACTGGTTGTAACGGGGATGCCCAGTCGCTCATCTGTCAAAGTGTGAGGCACCATTGGAGGAAACTCTCCTGACTTGAGGTCAGTTGTGCTGGGTTCGGGACTCTCCCAGAAATCCAATCTGTAGTGTCACTTCAGTGTCTTTAAATGGCACTGATTGTTTTTTGCAAAACATTTTTTTCCACCATGGCCATGTTTTCCTCAGTCACCACGGCTGCTGGACACCCACTACTCTCCTTGTACAAGCTTTCAGTGGAATTTGACCTTTTCTAAATTCTGAAACTGCTGAAAAATTGTCACAGGGGTGGGAGCAAGGTTCCTGAAAGCCTATTGCAAACACTCAAGTTTTTGAGACTCATTTAATCTGCTTTTAAAATCATAGAAAGTCATTGCACAGAAGTGCTCTCTTTCCAGCTCCATGGCTGACGCTCACTGAGTGACACATGTATGGAAGCAAAGGAGGCCCTTCCAGCCACACAAATAGGCCTGACGGGTGAAACTTGCACAGCTGAACCAAAAAGGACACTGCTTTTGTCTGTATTTCTTGGAAGTGAAATAGAGGAATATAAGAAAGTCTGTCTCAAAACTTTCGTAGGAAGGAACTTTCTGTTCCTTCATCCTGAATTACTTCATGCAGGATAATGGTCTCCCGTCCTGTGCAAATGCTGCACAATACATTTCATTTACTTTTATGGCTAAGTAATGTTCCATGGTGTAGGTTGACTACGTATCTTTGCTATTGTGAATAATGCTGCTGTAAATGTACCAGTGCAGGTTTTGAATTATAGGATCAAGTCAGTGTTTTTGTACATTTACCTTGTTCTAGCTGCAATCAGAGTGTTGGATTAGAGCAGAGAATTATATAATGGAGGAGAAGTGTCTGGTTTGGAGGCTATTTTTATGAATCAAATAAGAGATGATAGAGTCGTAGTAATGAAACGGAAGGGAAATTGGACAAAGTATTTGAAGTGAAATGTAAAAAATTAGGATACTATTTCCTAGTGATATTAAATAATAACATTAGAAATTTAAGCATCAGTTACAGGCATTGTGACTTTCTCTTTTATAAAACTTAGAAACTAAGAAGAAATTTTTAGCTATTCATTCAATATGGTCTAGTATCGTGGCCATTGGTCTTGGGGCACTACCACTGTTGACCATTCTGTAATATACAATTCTATCTTATGCCTTTCTTGGAAAAATTAGTAAGTAAAAACTTATCGGCAAAGAAGAAAACAAAACCAGGAATGTGATCAATATGTTAGATGACTTCTCTTTGTATCCTGTTTGCCTTGGAACATTTGTGTCCTTTTAGAAATATTTATATTTCTCACAGATACCTATATTCATGTATCTAATGTGGGTCTCTAATTGATAGGGTCCTATACATAATGAGTCTATATAATTACTCCTTCTAGACTGTGTCATTTATATATGATTGAAGGAATTATCCTTAGTGTGGGATAATTGCAGGATTGTCCTGATTCAATAGTTTATCATATAGAGAATGTGGTTTTATATAGTTCCTTCTTACTTTTCTGTGTTCCTCCTGCCTTTACTTTTAACACCTGATATTTCCTCTTCTGAGCTCTCGTTCCAGTCTGCTTCTGAATTATATACATTATAATTTTACTTCTTGTCAATCATCATAGTTTCCTAAGCAGAAGAAAGTAGGTGACGATGTATTTGGTTTTCTATTCCTTTTCAAAACAAACTCCAGTTACTTTCTGGATGTGTTTATATTTACTGGTAATGTCAAAATTAAGGGTATTTTCCATGTGTGTTTGCATATGAATTTTTAATGCTCTGAGTATATCTTTGAAATGTAATCTACATTATATTATGTTGTAATGACATGTTTTGTGTCTCTAACTTTCTCCTAAAAAGTACATTATTGAAAGGTGGGGATATACTTAATTTATAAAGTTAGGTCCAGGCATGAATTGGAACTAGGTAAATGGGTTTTAATAAATTAGGATATTTTTCTATTAAATATTACCTCACTTCATCTAAAACTTCAGATTTACATCTTATTTATATCATGTTTACTTCTCGTCAATATTTTGGTAAATTAATCTTGCTATACGACAAAGTAGTATAATTGGGTAGTTTTTCTTATCCCATTTTCTATTTTATCTTAAATCTTGTGAATTTCTCTGTATGATGTAGTGTAGGGTTTTATAGAATCTATTCTGTGATTGTGACAATGGCTACTGTTGAATTCAGTGCCATGCCTTGACCTGAATGCTTGTCCTCTAGAATAATATCTTTTAAGTGAATGAATTTAACAAAAAATAAATAAAAACATGCAATGGCTATAGGACTTTTAAAAATATCACTGTAGAAAAAAATAGAGTATATAGCTCAACATTTTATTTAAATTATTGATTAGATGACTATCAGAAATTCTGTTACCTTTATATACTAATATGTTAATGCCTTCTTAGGTCTGTAAAGTAGCCATATGAAGCCAGCTTGCCAACATTTGAGCCTGAAATTAGATCTTAATCTGTCGACTAAAAAAGAAAGAAAAAAAAAAAAGACAGGCTACCTATGACACACACTTTTAGAGCTTTGGACTACATTAGCCATATTATATTCCAGAAGACAGGGTCACTGAGTTTTCAGAAGACAAAGTGTTCTTAGCAAATAGCAATTTACAAAAGAAAAAATTACTTTGACCAGTAGAGTACATAAAATCAATTATATATGGTTGAAATACTTTTGGCTTATAATTTATGAAGAAGAAAAAAGTAAGACTTTGTAGACAAAGAGTGAAGAGAGAATGAGCGCGTCTAGAAAAGCCAGCCAGTTGCTCTCACCGATTTACCAGGTGTCAGCACCTCGTATGAGGATGGTTATCACATCCTTACCTTTACAGGTCATGATTTAAATACTACTTCTTTTGTTCAGAACTTATTAAACTTAGAATTTTAATTTTGTAAGAATACTTAATTTTATACTCGTTTTGTATTTACTGAAAAGATACGAAAATAGGACAGAGAGTTTCCACTTACTACACACCCATTTTACCCTATTGATGGATATCTTACATAGTATGATGAATCTGTCAAACTACTATCCCAATGCTGATAGATTATTATTAACTGAAGCCCATACTTTTATTCAGATTTGCTTTTTTTTTTTTAATTTAATGTCCTTTTTGTGTTCTAGGATCCAATCCAAAAACCACATTAAATTAAGTTCTCGTGTCTCCTTAGGTTCTTTAAGACTGACATTTTCTCTGACTTCCCTTCTTTTTATTGACTTTGATATTTTTTAGGGAGCAATGTATACAATGTATTTCAATTATAGTTTGTCTGATATTTTTCTTAGTGCTAGACAGGAGTTGTAAGTTTTGAGGAGAAAATCCACAGAGGTAAAATACCGTGCTGTGCTGGTGCGTTCATATCAAGAGTCCATGCTATGATAATGACTTATTCCTGATGTTAACCTAGCTCATCTGACTGAGGAAGCATTTTTCAGGTTTCTCCATGGTAATGTTTTGATTTTTACTATATTGTATCTCTGGAAGGAAGTCACTATTTGCAAGCTAAGCTCAAAGGGGGGGAAGTTAAACTTTATCTTCTTTAGCAGGATATATCTATATAAATTATTTGGAATTCTTCTGGTTGAGAGATTGCTTCTCTTCTTTCATTTATTTAATGATTTAGTAATTCATTTGTGTTGTTAAAGACTTATGGATAATTATCTCATACTTTGGATTATAATCCAATAGAACATCATTTATTTTATTGCTTAAATTGTTTCATTTTTGGCCACAGGTAGCTGATAGGTAATGAGGGCATTAGAAACCAACATTTGTGCAATAGGTGTATTCACTGCTACTGGGGTGCTGTTAATTTTTGTAAAGTAAACTAAAAAACATTTTCATTAACCTAAATAACTGCCTACATCATAATACCTATATGAGAATATTCAAGCCCCATTAAATTGGGAGGAAGAGACTGCTAATTCTCTCCCATTTTTTATTCCCTTTTGTTCTCTTTAATAAACTCTCTTTTTTTTTATTGTTGGGGATTCATTGAGGGTTCATAGAACCAGGTTACATTGATTGCTTTTGTTAGATAAGGACCCTCCTGTAGTTGTGTCCCTAAAAGGTGAGACCCCAACTATTAATTAAATCTGGACACTAACAATAAATCCCACATTTCTAAGCTCACTCGCAATCACATGGGACCATGTTAGAGTTATTGAGGGTGGGATAATTATGTACCCTTGTATTCCTTAAATGGAGCAGACCTAGCCTTCTATCTATTCCTTCATTTGCTGTGCTGGATGTGGAGATGATAGGTGGAGTGATTGGCCATCGTAAGTGTGACAACATGATAGAAAAAATGAGGTCCTTTCTTCACTAAGTAGTTCCAACTGCACTGGGATGCCAAAACGTAAATGAGAGAGACATAACACTTTCTCTTTTAATCCTTCATTATTTGGTGTTTCTTTTCACTCACATGCAGGCCTAATCCTAATATAATACATTTGGTATGCTCACTTCAGATCATTATATATTCCAGCCACTTGCATCCAATAAAATGAAGATTTATTCAGCATCTCCTATGAGTCAATAGGAGCTAGGAAAAAATTCTAAAATGAACTAATTAAAAAGGATATTTTACCATACTGAGGACATAATCTAGTCATATAGAAGGATGCTCCTAAGTGCTCAATTCATTTCTTACGTTATGTCTACAAGCATGCCTCTAGTTAACTGTCCTTCATTTTCCAGCGTCTGCATGGGAATCCTTTTTTTGTTTTTGTTTTTGTGAAATTCAGTTGAAGTATTAACATTTGAGGAAAATCTTTCCTTTTCTTAGGCAGGTCGTCATTGAAACTTCTTCATTTCTGCTCTTGGGAAATCTGCGACAAACTTCAATCTTTTTTTTTTTTTTCTTTTTTGAGACAGAGTCTTAAGCTGTCACCCTGGGAAGAGTGCTGTGGTGTCACAGCTCACAGCAACCTCCAACTCCTGGGCTGAAGCAATTCTCCCACTTCCGCCTCCCAAGTAGCTGGGACTACAGGCGCCTGCGACAAGCCGGGCTATTTTTTGGCTATAGCCGTCATTGTTGTTTGGTTGTCCCAGGGCTGGACTCAAACCCGCCAGCTCAGGTGTATGTGGCTGGTGCCTTAGCTGCTTGAGCCACAGGCGCTGAGCCAATCTTCAATCTTCCAAACTCAATATCAAGTCACATAATTTTTCTGTAGATAACAAAGTCCTGGAGATATCTTTTTGTGCAATTATTATTGTTCACTAAAATGATGGCAGATGCAAGATGTTTGGTGTAATTCAACTTTTTTAACATATAGTGAGTGATATTTTATTTAAAAGAGGGTAATTTTAGTTTCTACTGTCAAGAGAACTTATTCCACTTATGCAAGTGACAGGAAAGTCAGATTAATGATGATAAAATTTCATGATGATTTTAGAATTGAAAGGGTGCACTTGAATCAGGCCATCATGAGATCTGATGAACACTTACTGCCCCATGACAAAATCCTTTTCAATTATTTTCTTTGGATTCTAATGTGTATCTCATTATAGTGAAAAAATTCTTGAAAACCTTCGTAACAGCAGCATACTGGAGGTACCTGTCAAGAGCTCCAACACAGCCAGTTTTTCCTCTCAAGTTAGAATATATCACTTTCTTTGCATTGTACGTGAGTTGACATAATTATCTTGCATTTGGAGGGCACTTTAAATGAATTCCTGCCTTTAAACATTGGAATCACACGTGGCCCGCTGAGATGCTCCCACTGCAAGGGGAATCTAAAACCTGAGAAGGAGGAGTCTGAACTTTTTTGAGTTCAGTTCCTGTTCTCTCTGCAGCACACAGTCTTGGACAGTGTTCTTCCTTCTCTCTTCTCCAGCCTATGAAGATGTATGTATGAATTTGAAAATTTAACACACAATGTGATGTGCTTTATCATACAGCTCTAGTGATCCCAAAAGCCTAAATGTGTCTCACTCAATGGCACAACTAAATCTCTTTGAGTTACTGTCACCTCTGGGATACCACATTTACCTTGTGGTCATCTCATTGTCCTTGTTTGGGTAGAAGTGCCCTCAGAGTTACAATTTTGCAGAAAATGATACGATGCTAACATATCAAAAATGGTAATAACATTAATACTAATCTTTTGTAGGGCTCAAAGAAAACATGCTGTGTGTTAGTCATGTGTAATGATCTTAAAACAAGCAAACCGTTCATTTTACCCATTTGTTTTGGGCAGGGTGGGCACTTAGTAAATACTTACAGAATTTATGTAATATAAATTGTGGCTTTTTTAAAAGCAGGCTGAATACTAGGATAAATTAAACTATAGAAATTAAGAATGATGGTTAAAAATACTTGTTCACTATTCTTCGCTTGTTTGACTTGTAAAGACCTTCAGCTGAAAGCCAAACCCTTGGCCTTGAGCACCAGTGTTGTGGTCTTATCTTTTAGTTTCTCGAACTAAATATGAAATATAGCTTATGTGCATTCTCTGCCTCAAATTGAACCACCATCCACTGAACACATTATTTTTATTAGTAAGCTTTATATAACTAGTTGATGTTAGATCACATCTATACTATGTAAGAAAGTCTGACTTTGACATTGTGTTTTGAAGCTTTTAAATAATGGGATTATTAGTAGAACATCACCTTTGTCTTTCTTTACCTAATTTTTCCCAGAAAAGAATGTGTATAATGTTTGGTTATATGTGTAGAAGCTGAATATTTGAGGAAAATCTGATAAACTATCTTCTGTGACTTAAATTACCAAAAAGTGGAAAGTATGAACATAGACATAGTCTAGATTATACACATAAAGGAGATGGTATAATCTGATTTTTCTATTATTTCTAAAAGTAGGACATAGCAGCCCTTGTCTGGAATCTTTCTGTAGTCTTACTTGGATGTTGGGGAAAGAAAAGATGGCCTTTAAGACACATTTCCAACTTTATATTCATCCCGTGAACCTTAAGAATTAGTAATATTTTAATTTCCTTAAGTCTTTGATAGCAAATCTCTTTTAAACTAAGATTAGAAATCATCGATTTCTATAGTGCTTTTGGTTTTAAGTGATTTGGGTCATGATAAATTGCCTTTTTTGCATGTAGCGTTTATCTATACCTCTGATAAACTTCTGATTCTATAGAATTAAAGTATTTTGTTGGTGAAATTCTCATGCAAAATGTAGTAAACACATAGACATATATGTACTTTTTAGTCATGAATTCAAGATTATTAATAATGATTTTTAACATGGAATGAAAGAAAGTAGCTCGAAAATACTTGTCTTGATATTTATTCAAACACCAATGTAGCCATTTAAGGACTGAGTACATGATTTTTAGTTAAGAATAATTTTCAAACATTGGTCTAACACTTTTGCTTATAGCTTGTCTTTCTAATCTTTCATTAATATAGAGCTAACGCCCCCCCATCACTTTCATCCCTTCGTAATCATATAATCCATGAGTGACCTTCTGAGCATGTGAGGATGCTTCTTCATTTTCAGTTTGCTAGGTTGAAGGTTTTTCACTAATACTCATTTATCTCCCTTTGAAAAGGTGTTTCTGTAATGTGGGTATCTTTGGCGAAGCTGTTATTTTCTCCTCATATTTTCAGTGGGAGCTTGGAACCATTTCAAAATCTCAAGGAGGAACATGGAGATGGAGTGTGCTCTTATTCTTTTCCCATCCTGTCGTAGCCCTCTTAGCTGCTACTATGGCAACAGACTGGCAACAGTTGTAGAGGAAACCATGCTCAGACTAAGGCCAGATGGCGGGAGTTAGTGCCAGTGGCAGCATCACAGGGAAGCTGTGTAGCGATGATGAATTAGAACTTGGCTGTGTTCCTCTCCAATAAATAGGCAAGATGGAAAAGGGAGGAAAAGGGCAGAGACTATGCAGCACTACACAAGCTGAGCAGTCGTCCACTTTAGTGTGGGCCATACTCATGTGAAGTCTGCATTTCTTTCTTACCAATTTTTAGTAATGTAAATCATGCTAATGTCTATGTTCTGTTAAAAAGGAAAGCTTTATGACATAACCTGTGTTCTAACTGACACGCTATGAAACATCCCTTTTACAAATTATTTTGTTTGCTATGTCCTTGGTCTCACCACTGATGGTGCCCTGCATTCTTACTGTAACAATGATACCCACTGATGTGATGGTAGAAATATTTTTTCATTAAGGAATGGCCCCATTAGTTTGTAGATTTGAAGCCATTAAGCACATAACATTTTTGTTATAAATATTTTAAAGGTGTTTCTTTTGAGTGACTAAGGGTTTTCCATTCTCAATAGGATTTAGATATATGCATAATAATCAAGTTAATATTAAATGAATGGAAAAGAATAACAATTGATTTAATAATAAAACACAGAGATCTCTAGAGAGCTTTACTTTTAGGCAAACAATTTGTCCTGAAGGAGAAGCTTTAAAGTCTTTCAAACTCATGAATAAGAATAGCAATAAAATAAAGGTAAAGTAATACTCTTTTCAAAATATATATGTAAGTTATTTCCTCTTATCCTTGAAACACAAGTTGCATTTGTGTTGTCCATTTTTTCTTTATATTATTAAAGTAAAAAACTAGAGGTACAAATATGAAATAATGCGGTTGATTATTATCCAATATTTTTATGATGTTACATTACTTTTTCCAGAAATTTGACATGAAAGATCAAATTTGAAATGGATTTTGTTTTATTTCCTAAATGCCTTGTATGAGATTTGATAACTGGCACTATATATCTCCAATTTATCTGATAAATTGTAAATGTGATTGTTTATCGATTCCCAAGTGTAAAACATGAAAATTGTCTTAAGAACACATGCACTTCAAACATGACAATAAAATAATTAATTTCTAAAATGTTTCTTGGGTTTTAAGAAAAATGATAATGTTACCTACTAAATTTGAACTATGTTTTAGCTGATTGATAAGTCTAAATCTGAAACTATACTTCCTTTTGTTTTTATTGTGAAATGAACTTTCCATTTACCTAATAAAATGAAGAAATGCAATTTTATTTTCATTCTAATGCCTGTGACTGTATTATTCTTGTTACTTCAGTAAGGAGAAGACAAACAATATTGTGCTTTGAATGATTTCGATTTGAGCTTAACAAGATGTAATAATACCTCTATTATATTTGACCATGGCATATTGAAGCAAGCTTAATTAGCTAATGCCCCTTATTTCTGCTAGATGCTCAGTAAATAGTCAAATCAGATTGGGGAAAAAGCAGTGTATAAAAATGTTAAAATTAATGTTGATTTCCTTTAATATGTGTATACATATATATTTACACATATGCACACATATACATTTATATATTGAAAAATATAGATAATAATACACTAAAACTTTCATATTACCTTTTTGGTTGCCATTTTACTTTTTTGTTTTTTTTTAACTAAATACATATGTATCCACTCACAACTTTTTAATGTAAAATTTGTAATTAATTTATCTTCTGCCATCTTTAATAGTTTTCAACATTTGGAGATTCTTCTTACGTCTATATAAATATTCCCTCCCCATATGATTATGAAGAAAATCCCAGATATCATATTAAATTATTTGACTTTTGGATATATAAGTGTAAAAACAACAAGATCTTTAAAAATATAAAATATGGACAGTTCTAAAATAATTAAGAATATTTATTTTCATCAAGTATTCATTGATTAATTTTTTCTAAATTTTGTTATTTAAAAAAAAATCAAAGATTTTTTCTAATCAGATTTAAACAATAGGGTCTCTTAATTACCATTTAATCTAAATCTAGATCTAAAATGATCTCTGTTTCTGTCTCTCTTCTTTTCTTTCCTGCTATTTATTTGATGAAGAAAACTTGAGTTTCATTTACCTTAAGAATTTTCCAAGGTCTGACATTTGCTAACTTCAAAATGTTTCCCTTTTATCTTTATATCCTGTAAATTGGTAGTGATATTCAGTTTTGATTTTTTTTTTTTTGCAGCTTTGGGCCAGGGCTGGGTTTGAATCCACCATCTCTGGTATATGGGGCCAGCACCCTACTCCTTTGAGACACAGGTGCCGCCCGGGGTTTGATATTTTTGCCAAGACTCTATCATAGGTAGTATAGTGCAGAAGGAATGTAATGTTTCTTCTTTGTGGTATTTGCATCCAATACTAAATCCTTTATGTCGTTAAAGGCTGCAAAACAATGATCTTCTCATTTCTGTGCTCTTTCTTCATTTACTCGCTGAGTACCTAACATTTATTCAAATATTTTAACCTACAATGACTTGCTGATAAGAAAATTATTCTTTGCATTAATTTACTTATTTATTCATTTTAACTATTGTGTTATATTCTGTTACATGTTTATACCAGCATATGTGTTGTTCCCAGTTTTTGATATAATCAGTTCTGAAATATAAAGGATTATATATGTTTTGATGATTTCTACTTTAAAATTGCTAAATATTTTTTCATACGCAAGAGCATAAAAATTCCTCCTGCATCAACATATTCTCATATTTATATTTTTTGGTGAGATTTGATTATTATTATGTATGTGGCTATTCTCATAGGAGTACAATGATTTATCATTATTGTTGGCTAACATTTGTTGAGTGATTGCCATTTGCCCCCCTTCTTTTACATATTTTGCTGGCACAAATTTTAATTTGCCTAACACTTTTATGAAGCAGGTACTATTATAATTCCACAAGTGAGAAATTGAAGGCACAGAAATATTAAATAACTAGTGAATTGCTGAGGAGTCGTAGAGTCAAGATTTTCACCGAGATAGCCTAACCATTAAATAATGGTGAGTTCCACTTGGTTGAATTGGCATTTCTTGATTTCCAGTGATGCTGATCTTCTTTTCATTTATTTGTTCCCATTTTTATCTTCTTTGTTATTTTGCTTATTTATATCCTCTGTTTTTTCTTAATCTATCTTCATTTACACAACTTCAGTTCAACAGCAATTTCAAGTCATCTACTTACCAGACATTTTACTAATCTCATTTTATCCTTTTAAAGGAAACATTTTTAAGTACAGATACAGCAAAATACTTTCTTTGAATTTGGATTTTAATTTTTGAGGCCATATCCTTCTGAATCATGAAGTGGTTGTTCAAATAATACCCTAACTTTGACTGGTAGACAATAAAGAATATGGTATTTTTTTGTATGGTAGTCCTGATATTGGTATTGTCTTAGTATGATACAAACAATATGTTGTTGTTTTAAGTGCTCAATGTGTCCAAGATAACCTTCATATTCTCCACTGTGTCAAACAGTACAGGAAAGAGGAGTCTAATAAAATGCATTTCTATTCTGAAATTTATAATTTTATTCAGAGGGCAATTCTAGCAATTGAAATCATTGAGGAATGAGTTAAAGGAGAACAAAGTCAAGTCTACAAAATGTGGGACATGACATAACTATGCTAAAAAATGTGAAATTGGAGCTTCAGGAGAGTTTTCAGATGTTTTAATATCATCTTTGGAAAACAAGCGTAACAGGGATATATAATTCAATTAGGTAACAGGCATTTAAAATAAAGCTATTTCAAAATTATTTTTTGAATATTTCCTCCATCAGGAGATATAATGGTAAATAAAATATGATTTTCTCTCAAGTATAAAGAGTTGTTTGGTATCTTTTCTCTTTGAAAGTAGAGAACACTGTTTCAGAACACTATGATCAACCATCATTTTGCTTCTGCTATCCACAGAAGCAAATATAGCTGGGGGTTATGGTGGACACCTGTAGTTCCCAGTACTTTAGAGACTGAGGCAGGAGGATAGCTTGAGCCCAAGCCTTCTGAGGTTGCCGTGAGTTGTGTTACCACAGTACTTTACAGAGGGTGACAAGGTGGGACTGTCATTAAAAAAAGGGGGGGAAGCGATACATTGATTGACGTGAATTTTGTTAAATTCTAAAAAGAGTGTCACTAGAGATTACTAAGCAAAATTGTGAGTTATCTCAAGTGAAATACATTCTGTAACAGATTGAATTAAAGGTAATGTGCCTAAACTAGTAATTTTAAGATTCTTTTTCTGATTGTGCAAAATTTATAATCTAATCACCATGGTGACTGATGTAATCTATATCACCATGGTGACTGATAGAAGTTAGGTTATGGGCTAAGATAAAAAAATTATGGCATAAATGTAATCCTATTTTAAACAAGTGTTATAGGTTATTGAAGCTATATTGTAAAATAACAAGTCAATAATTTTTCTGCTAGTTCTACCAGATATAGTAGCCATTCACCTAATCCACAAATCCTACAGTTGCATGCTTACATGCCACAGATTTCCCATTAATTTTAACCATGTTTATTGTTTGTTTCCATGATCAGCACATAAGATTCATTCATCAACATGTTATCTTTAAAAAACACACTAATGTAATTTCAAATTTATTTGGAAAATCTTGGGAAATTATTCCAAATGAATTAATAATTTTTTTTAACCTACACTATTAATTCTTTTTTACTGTAAAATTACAGCAGATAATGGCATGATCTTCTGCTTCTCTTCGACTCTGGAGTTTGGCCAGGGTTGGACTTAGGTAGAATGTGTTAGCTGTAAAACACTCATTTGAAAATAAGAATAATTAGTATTTTTTGCCAACAATTATAATCTTAATCTCAGATATAACTTCCTATTTCCAGAAATAGTAGAGGATTGGAGAATAAAGTAAATGACTTTAGGAGGAAAGCACTCTACAGAAATAAAAAAAAAAAAAGGGACATTCTACAAGCCTAGTTCACAGTAAACAAGGGCCGTTATTAAAGAATTTTTCTAAATGAAAGAGAATATAACAACCAGATACGATACAGGCTACTGTACTGAGCAAACTTACTGTGAAGAACATTTCAGGAATAATTAAAGAAAATGAACAGGCTTCTAGATAACATTAAGAATTTTCTTTTGTAAAAAAAAATAAAGTACATTTATGGTTTGTACAAAGAGAGAGTTAGATTCTACATTCCCCTCTTTGATTTGTTATCAGGATCCTTCATTCTATTACATACAATGGTTCATTAAAGCTTTATTTTCATGTCAAAAAAAGAAAAGTTGCCTAAATTGCCTCCAATTTCACCAGTGCTGAAGTTGACATTTGTATTATTATCCCCCAAAACATCCAGATTATAATTTTCCCTATAGGAATAAATTGTATCGAGAGATATTTATTAATATTATAATACTTTTATCATATCTGTGTTTTAAATGATAATAATTTCTAAATCATAAGCATGTTTCATAATTTTAAGTGACCAATAGAGTGCATATTTGTGTATTTCATGCTTTGTGCATATATAGCTTTTTTGTGCATGTGAGTCTGAGTAAAGTTAGCAACAAAGTCAGCTATGAAGAGACACATGCTCAAAGTAAACAAAATTGGAATAGCTTTATTTGTCAAAAGTCTGAGTCCTGCTATGTAATAGAATTTGAGAATAGATTTATATTTCTAAACTTTAGAACGTGCTATCTCTTGACATAGATAGATATATGACATAAGTCAATCCCATATCTGGTTTGACAATGAAGTTATTTATCCATTTGTTGATTTATCCTTAAATCAATAAATATTTATTGAGCATTTTCTCTATGCTACTGATAGCTTGAATTAGAATAAATTGGTATTTACACATGTATAGTTTCTGAACTTGTCAAGATTATATTCTAGCCAAAGATAGTAAACAAGTATGCAGACAAGAACTTAACATAATTGCAAATATTTATAAATTTTCCAAAAGCATACCTATATACTTTAATTAAAATATTCATTTATATAAAAGAAATATGTAAAAATACTACATCAAAAGGGATAAATCATAGCCTTGAATATATTAAAAATCATTTTTAGTTGATATTTCTTGTTAGAGTACAAAATCATCATAATATTCTCCTCCTTTTGAAAAAATTACATTTTCAGATGATCACGAGCTCTCATTTTTCCCTTATTCTTGGTGACTGAAATACATATGTATATATGTACGCATATATATTGCTTACTTTTTAAGAAAAAACATTTAATACTTTTAAAAAGCCAAAGCCAGTTGAGTTATAAAAACTTACCAGTCTATGTTTAGTCTCAGTATATTTGTGTGGCTAGCAAAAATTGGTACGAGAAGTATTCTACATTTACTTTGTCCTGCAACATAAGCAAAGAATAACTCTACGTTTTACATTTCAATTGTAGAATATTTTTCAGTTTTACTGGTCTAGAAATTATACTAAATGATATGAAGTTCGTGTATTGACCAATCCTCTGATTTTTAGAAGCTCTCCATCTTTAAGTCCCTTTTCATACTGTAAAGGGTTGTTGTCACAATAAAAGCCAAAATAAGGAGACAGTGGAAATTATAATATGTTAATATGTTTCTGGAAAGAAATATGTTAAAATGTAACATAACATTATATTAAAAGTAGGGAACTATTTCTGGTAATTCCACTATTTTGTACTATTTTATGAAAGAACTTTGGCAACATAAGAGAACTTAAAGTTGTATTTGACCTTTATTTAAAGACATCCGAGAGCCCCTGAAACCTTGGTTTAGCTTATTTGTCGAATCTGCTAAAGAAAGGACTTCTCTCTTCCTCTCTCCACAGAGATTTGGAAAGAAAAAAATGACTGCCGCTCTCTTGTGTGTATTTTCCCTGTACTAAATGAATTTTACTAAAAAATGATTTGTGGTGAGATGCCACATGTGGTAGCTGGGCATGATATGGGCACAGCTGGTCTAACATGTATGACATATGATGGGTGTTAGCTGAATCTGATGCTTGTGAAGCATGATAAAGTACCCCAAAATTCAATGGCTGTCTAAAATTTTTACATGAAGTTAGATCAATAGAAATATTTGTCTTGGTTTGCTATACTTAGTTAAATATTCCCATGTTCTGACACAATTTCCTAAGTAGCAACATGACATTACATTTACATGTATAGTGTTTATTAATCATTTAATAGAACTATGTCAGATCTTGGATTCATAAAAAAATAAAGAACACAATCTAGCTTTTTTTTTTTTTTTTTTTGAGACAGAATCTCACCATGTCACCATGGTGACACAAAGGTGTCACAGCTCACAGCAACCTCAAACTCTTGGGCTTAAGTGATTCTTTTGCTTTCAGCCTCCCAAGTAGCTGGGACTATAGGTGGCTGCCACAATGCCCGGCTATTTTTTTGTTGTAGTTATTGTTGTTTGGTAGGCCTGGGGTGGGTTAGAGCCTACCAGCTCTGGTGTATGAGCTACGATGTCAAGCCACAATCCAGCTTTTACTATTCCCTTACCTTCTGATAGATGCTCTACATCGTTTCTCCAAGACATACGATTTTAATCCATAAGGCACTTGCACATACTGTATTTCTCATTTACTCTTCGCTATGATCCATTTGTTTCCCCAGCTGAAATAAAATACACAAACCATGGATATCACATTATTCAACTGAACATGTGCCATGGTATGGCAAGTGTGTAATTACAAAGCATACCCATGAAATATTAGCAAGATAACTTCCTGAGTGAACAAATGAATAAGGCATACAGAAGATTTAAAAAGTTCAGGACAGTTAAGCACTTTAAGAAGTGAATTAATAAGTAAGTAGTAAATCTATGGCCACAATTTTACAGGGAGGTGACCAACACACAGAGAATATTTTGTAAGTATTTCATAAAATGTTGTAATGGGTGGTTTTTAGATAAAGGTACATTTAACTACAGTTCCCCATATGAGGGAGGATTTTCTGTTCAAGAGAGAAGCTTAGACAAGCTTCTATATGGAATATAGAGCCAGTTGAGAAGTCAGGTGGGCGAAATGGGCTAGGTAAAGGATGATTGGTAGAGAAATGTCAAGAGCACTTAAGAAAAGTTAAAATCCTCATATTTTAGAGGAAAAATAGAGAAGTTATCCATTGGCCAATGTTGGATGAAAGGAGAGCTGAACTTTTACTGAATAAAGAGAGAGAATAGTAAGAAAAGTTGGGCAAACAATTTAATAGTGATGTTTACATCTGTAGCAGAAGTGGCAGGTGTGTCATGGAGGAGAGAGAATGGGTAGGGGTAAACTGTGAATTGATCACGTTTTATGTATTTCTGGGATCCTATTTCAAGGAAGAAAGAAGCAAAGTACCCTGATAAGAATGCTGATATAGAGGAAGGCTCAGGGAGGATGGAAGAGAATGGAAATATTTTAATTAACTATTTAGAAATAGTAAGTAACATCAATAAATATAAGTAAAGAAACTTCAAACCATAGATTTGTGAAAGTATCAATGAGGGAAGAGACAATTCTGGAAAAAGGCATACATTTTATAATGAATCTATCAGCAAGTCCTTCAACATTGTCTGTTTCCTTCAGGAAAACAACTCAATCCCGTTAGGATCTGGCTCCCGACTGCTCCTACCAGTTTATCTCTGTGTCATTGCACCGTTGGACGTCTGTGTCCCAGTCATGGTGAATTCCTTCCAGTTTTCCAAATAAGCAATTCTCTCTCCTGCTTCCATATGTTGCACACGTCGCTCCCTCTGTTTGAAATTTTCTTTTTTATTATGTTTCACCTAGTTAGTTCTGATACTTTATGATGCTGTTCCAGAAATACTATAGGCAAGGAGTGTTGTCGGTAGAGTTGCCCAGAAAAATCCAGGATATCCATTTACATTTGAATATTTGGGACATACTCATATTAAAAATTACTCATTGTTTATGGGAAACTCAAATTTAATTGAATGAACTGTATGTTTGCTAAATGTGGCGACCCTAATTGTCAGCTCCAGATAGGTTAGTGAACTGGGTTAGTTGTTCTTGATGTTTCGTCCTAGCACTGGTCACCAGAGCCTGGTTCGCACTGCCTGCTACTCTGTATCTGGATGAGCTGTCTTTCCCTCTAGTCAGAATATGAAACTTCTTGTGACCAGGGACCACATCTTGGTGGATTTTTCACCTTGACATTTCCTGGCTCATCATAGACTCATCATAGGCTCATCACGCTACTTTGTTTAATGCCTTCACTAGAGAAATTTGAGCTGGTTACCTAAGGATCTGGTTAAAGAGGAAGTTTGACCACTGCTTTAATCATTGAATCTCAACACAGAGAGCAGCTTATTCTGTGCGTTGTAATACAGTGTGAGAGACGCGTGACATTTCTGAAGAATTACCCATTCTCTGTAGCTGTTCTTACTGCTAGGCTGCTTATTCTCAAACAAAATATAACAAAACAAAATCCTGAATTCCTGTTTCCTATTGAGAATTCCCCACTTTTGCTTCCAGAGCAAAACCTAAATGTTAGTCCGTGGGCTTCAGTGACCTGAACGCCAAATTATCTTTCAGCCAGAATATTTTTGTTTTTCTTTTGTTTTTTGACTTCTCGCTGCAAAAACTATTAATTCTTCCCCCTCAAAATACAGTGAACATTTCTGCAACTTTTGATATAACTCTGTCTTTTCCTTTTTCTTAGAAATTCTACTCCAGTATAAATCAAGTCAAATATCTTGTCTTCTGTGAATCCTGTTCTCCATATCATTTATTCTTCTGAATACAAAGTTAACCATTTCCTATTAAGGAATTCCTTGAGGCCTTACCTATCTCAGGTCAACTGGTTCATGCCGGGGTTTCCCAATACATCATGTAAGATTTGGGGCGCAAGATGTGATAGGATTTGTGGCCGGTGTTCAGCATCTACTGTACCCAGTGACTTGTATAATCAAGGCTTCAGGGCCTGTCGTGATACAAATTTGGTGCCTTTTAGGTGAGCTTTGAAGGCGTGTGTTTCCTCATTCTCTTGACAGAATTGCGTTCCTGACACCCAGTATCAAATCACAGACTAAATAAAAATACCAAATAACAATCATAGCAATGTAGAGAGGAATGGCAGTAGCTGTGATATTAATGATCATGTAATTATATAGTTCTGTGTATTTTTCCAGTGTACACTGACTTACCATGCTCTGTTCAACAGGGATGTACCTTGGAAGTTGATGAATTGCTTCCATCTCCCAGTATGAAGATTATTACAAGTTCCAAAGGTTGTTTGTTATGAACTCTAGTAGCTCCTGAGGGCATTTCCACATATTTTATGAAAATATGGAAATGCCATATATCTTTTAAAGAAATACACAGAATTCAATGAAAGTGAAACAGAAATGTGTTGTTTGTAGCATCACAGAATATAAAGTCTTTGTTTTTTGATTGACATGACTTGTAACACTGGAAAATATTTTTCTCCATTTTTTAATCAATATCAAGTATTATTAGTCTTTCAGTAAATATTTATGAACTACTATCAAATGCTTTATAGTGCTTCAGTGTTTTGGATCATTCAGTGAAAAACACAGAAAACAGTTCCCTATTTTGGGGAAGTTTATAGTTTAGCAGAAGGGCACACAGAAATAAACACAATCAAAAGTAAGTTGCATAATGTTATGAGATCAAAAATTTCATGTAAAAAAATTTAAAAATGAAAAGCACAGTAAAAGGATCATGAATGCAGGGACAGGTTGTTGTGGGAATGTTGGGAGAAGGCCTCAGTGAAATGTAAAGTTAGAGCCAAGACTTGAACAAAGAGCAATGGTGCATGTTAGTGGTGAGTCCCATGTGCATTCATCCAAATTTAGATGATCCTTATTTAATGTATGTTGTACACTCCGGTCAAGATCATTAAACTTGCAGTGTAGTCCAGCTTCTGTAAGTATGAGAATCAATTGTGTTGCATCACTTAAAAATAACAAAAATCAAATTATTGTTTTCAGTTCAAAACCTGTGCGTTTCTTCTCTATCAAACAGCAAATGGAATCTGCTGTGAGTTTATTTAATCAAGACTTCCAAGACTAATTTGTCCCCATGGTGCACGTCAATGTTGAATATTCTAAGAATTGGCCTGAATATGTTAACTTGATTTTATTTACCTCTCTAGATATACTCATCTGAAGAAGTAATTTGACTAAGTTTTATTGCATTTTTCTTCAAATCTTGTTGTATGTGACATGCTATTCTATAATAATAATATTCTTACAGCATTTTGAAAATAGAAAAAGCATAAGCTATAGAAATGAGAAAAAGAACTCACATTATTTTGTCTATTTTCCTAGGAGGAATAAAGCATAAACAAATGTCCTTGTACACGCACATATGTCTTTGAAAAGTCACTTAATGACAATGGATTTTCATGTTTGTGAAGTGCACACCAGAGAAAACTCTTGACAGAGTATGCCTTTTAATTCTGAAATGTCCTAGATATATCAAAAATAGGTTGGGCCACCATACATTGATCTAACAAGAAAATCATATAGAGCTGATTTTACACAATTTCTGTCACCTTATTGACCTTTTAAATGTACAGTGCTGTTCTCAAAAAATGCATTTGATATTGAACAAGAAGTATTTTTAAGAAAGCTAGAGTTACTCACCACACAAAACTTTTATTCTTCCTATATAAAGTCACCAAATGCAGAGTATGGCAAAATAAAAAATGAATAAAATTAAAAATGTCTATATATGTATATGTGCTCACCAATTTCAAATTCTTAAATATATAGATTTTCAGTGTCACTATGTAAATGAAAATCATTTTTCAGTTACTAAAATTACTGTTAAATACACTGTAAATAGGACATAAAGTGATATTTCTGTTTCAGCTTGTTTAGAATTAGGTAGAGGAATATTCAAAGTTTTCTTATATCCTTTACAATTGTACAGCTGGAAAGCAAGAAACAGTTACGCTAAAGAGAATGTGAAACATCTGATGAATTGCATGCAGTGCTAATGGAAACCTGGAAGAGATACTCATGAAAATTAGGCCTTTGAGACTGGATTTTGGATAACTTTTGTAATTGTGAATATCTAACTTACCAACTAAAGTAGATTATTTGGCTGGCTAGTATTATTGGCATATTTGAAGATTTATACAAAGTATCTACAAATTCTCAAAAACTCATGAAGATTTTAAAGGTATTTGTAGATATAAATGCAATCCTTTATGATATTCTTATAATAATATACCTTTATAATATTCCTAAAATATTTTACTTATACAATTTAAAGATTTCAATGAGAAATTAAGATAGTTCTTCATTATTTGTTAGTGTTTTGCTGTACTCATAAATGTGTTTGCTATTAGTTCTATTGCATGGCTTTAAAATTTATGCTGAAATTTCTTTATGTGTTGTCAT
>CAUYRH010053271.1:0-20024 GCA_963574655.1 Perodicticus potto
TGGGGAAAGGGGCAAGGGAGGGGAGGGGAGGGGGAGGATGGGTGGAGGGAGGGTGATTGGTGGGATCACACTTACGGTGCATCTTAGAAGGGTACAAGTGAAAATTACTAAATGCAGAATATAAATGTCTTCATATAGTTATTAGAAGGCCATGAAGGCTATGTTAAATAGTTCAATGAAAATATTTCAGATTGTATATGAAGTCAGCATGTTGTGCCCCATGATTGCACCAATGTACACAATTATGATTTAATAAAAATAAAAAATAAAATGAAAAAGGTAAATCAAAACAAAAAAAAACCCAAAGCATCTACTTCAGAATAGTTTTTAGAATTAGAAATCATTGTTGGAAAGCATGTACCATAGTGCCTGGGAAATGATTTTTTTTTTTTTGCAATTTTTTGCATTTGTTTTTATATTGCATATATCATGCATTTCTATTGCCTAGGGTGGAATCTTACAAGGGTTATGTTGCATACTTTTTACAAGCTATTTTTTCTGTTACTTTAATTTCATAAAACATAATTTCTCTTCAGAACTTTTACTTACTCAATGGAACTGGGCTAAAAGTACTAATAAGAGACCCTGAAATAAAAAGTCATCTTCTTCATCCTTTCCCAGCCATTCGAGATTATTTTAGAATTATTATCTTTAAAAAATCAATAAAATTTTATAGACAAATATTTTAAAGACTACCTGTATTGTAAAACAAAACAATTTATTTAATACATAGACTGCTTATTTTCAATTCCAAAGGTGAAACCTCAAAAATGAAACATTTCAACTACAAAAAAAAAATAAAATTTGTACAAAATTTTTAGTGAAAATTACTTTCATTTGAATTATCAGACCAGAAATAGATCTCCATATGAGATATGTAGCAAGTGGTTTTAATCAGAACCCTATACCTTAATAAGTATAATAGGAATGGTGGGGAGTATCATTCCTTTTAATCTGAGTGATTTTAAAAGAAATTGAATCACTTTCTGATGTAAGAGAGTATATGAGTATGAATTTTGTAAAGATACTTCATTTTTTCCTTGAAACAAAAAAGTTTGTTTTCTTAAATTAAGCCATAGAATTTTCATTTTTAAAAAATCAAAATTATGTAAAATACAAACACATAACATCCTTGGAAATAAAGCAACAATGGTAATTACAAGTCCCTGTACTTAACTGAGCAGGACTTCAGTTCCCAGAGCATCATTTCACATGTAGACTAAAGAGGCTCAACATGAAATAAACCTTTTATGGTTTTCCAATCATATACTACTCACAATGGAAAGAATTGCTGTATTTTCAAGCACAAATAACTTTACTATTTCATTTTAAAGAAAACTTATCATTCTGGGTGTCATGACATAATTATTATATAAAATATAACCACAGACTATTTAAATTCAGTTGCTACAGATGAAAGAAAAAATGATTATCACTATCTAAAAATGCGAATAATAAATGAACACTTGAGAAACATCTGTCTTCAGTTAGTAAATAAAGAAAGTCAATCTCTTCATTGGTGTGATTCAAAATTTTAAGAAATATATTTCTGCATCTGACAAATTAAGAACTTTTAAAACGAAATTTGAGAAGCACGCTACTTTCTCTATATAAAATAAAATGTGTTTTTTTTTACTTCCCCAAGTTGTGTTACTACCTCAACAATGGCATAATGTAGTTATGTCTTTTTCTTTTAACAAAAATGGGTCCTATAATAATTCATATTTTAACTGAAAATACATCTAGAAATATTCCACCCCAGTAAGACTTTCATCCTATGTCTCATCGCCTCCCTGACTCTTCCTGAAACGCTGGAGAGCATGTGGTTGTAGTGACGGCTGAAGTTTCTGCAACATATACACTTATTTTATTATTAGGCATAAAAATCACAGAAATATAGAGATCTTCCAATAAGGGGCCAACAAGGAATTAACTTATGCTTCTCAGCAAGTAAAAATCAGTCTCTGTCATTTCTATTTTTAAAATCATACAAATAAATATTCAATAAATCTTCAATCCCCAGCTTGTCTAAGCCCATGGCCCATAGTAGCCTTTCTAAAGTCAATGTTCCTCTTTTTGAACAAGATAGATTTTAGGAGTAGGGATTATTTCTTACTGTAAAACACATGAGTAACCTTTTTGTATTTACATTACACTGTCAGAGGAATTCTTAGGTATTAAAAAACCTGGAAGACCAGAAATGTATAAAAGGAGAATTCATTTTATCTTTTTGTTTTTACCCTGCAATGTCCATGAGGAATTAATTTCTCCAAGCTGAAGGATATTCTATTTCTAAGCAAGAATTAGGTCTCTGGGGCCACTTAAATGTAGCAACACGTGAATATTTATGCTTCATTTTCTGTCAAAGATAAAAAATAGATTGTTATAAATATTATGATATAGAAGATAATGAAAGAAGGTGTGGCAGTGTCTAAGCAGATATTAGAACAAAGGATTTTAATTTGTAGCATATAATTTGGTTTATATAAATACTCATTCATAGATGCCCAACAGTCATAAGATTTTTTAAAATGCAATCAATGTCTTATTATTGTTCAAAACAATTTTTATCTTTTTTTTTATTGGAACAAAAGATCCAGTCATTTGTAATTCCACGAAAGTAAAATAATCCTTAGGTTCCTGCGGCGTGAAATTCATAAGCTCTATCAATATTTATAATTGCTGTCATTGTTATTTTGTTTTGGTTTCTTATCATTCCAGATAGTAAAATATACGTAGAGTTCAAATTTTTGAAGTCTAAATGAGTAGACATGATAACATTTGAAAAATTGCCAAAGCTGTCTCCTAAGCATCTTTTAGCATTGGCTGCAGACATATCTGGAAAAATATACTAAGTGTTCATTCTTTTACTATTAATCATTCTTTAAGAAAAAGTGTCAAAACAGAGTTTCCTGGAACACCCGTCACACTGATGGGTCCTTCAGTCTCCATTGACGTTTCCTCTGTGAAGAAAACTTCTTTATCTTTTTTTTTTTAATAGAAATTGACTTTATTATTATTATTATTTTTAAAGCCGATAGCACCAGATATTCCAAGAAAATTTGACTTTAAAATTAAAAGCGTTTGTTCCTCAAAAGACACCTGTAAGGAGATTACAAACAACCCTCAGAATGAGAGAAAAATATTTGCAAATCATATGTCTGATAAGGGTTTATGCCCAGAAAGAAAACTTCTTGATCTCCCCTCTTCCTTCTTTGGGAGGATGTTTTGATATTTCTTCTGCCTTCACACGAAATAGGTGACGGCAAATATATACACCACAAACTACCTTTTCATTCACTTCCAAGATACTTTAAAAAACTTTAAAGGTACGTTGTCACTCTAAATCTTTTCTAGTAAATAAAGTACAGTCTGTGAACCCTCTACCTGCCCTAATCTCTCACAAGGCAGAAGAAATCTAACCCCATATCCCATTGAGGTAAATTGCCCCACTCATGTAACTATCAAAGTTAGTTAGTTGGTTTTCAATTATTTCAAAATTTGAAAATTTTTTTCTGATTCATATTCTGGAAAACTAGGGTCTTAAGTTATTTCAAAAAATTAGCTGGGTATATAAAGATTACATTTTAAATCCTCACCCTGATTCCAAACTAACTACTTCTATAACAGAAACTGTGCTGTAATTGATAATACTGTTATCTTTCAGGTTTTCTTTCATGATTATTCTCCTATCATAAAATCATCAATCATTTATGCCCTTGCACCAACCTTGCCTCATTGAATAGAATTTGTTTCAATTTGTCATGGAAATTTTTGATTTTACACTGCTTTTATGGTGATAAAGGATATAAATAGACAACTTAATATAATTTTTGATTCTGTAAATGTGTCCCAATTCAATTTGCACATAAATATATTTCTGAATTCTATAAAATCCTACAGGTACTCTGAGTTTCCATTGCTATGGACAGAGGTTGTAAAAAAGAAAAAATGTAAGAAAATATAAACTACATGTGAGTTTAGACTACTTTTGTCTGTTTTATTCACTGAGTGTTCCACATGTTACATTAAGCACAAAGTATCCAATTTCCTTAACTACATACTAAGTTTAACAGTTTATATCTATAACATTTAATTTGAAACATTTTTTTATTGTTGGAGATTCATTGAGAGTACAAAGAACCAGGTTACATTGATTGCATTTGTTCAGTAAAGGCCCTCTTATAATTGTGTCCCACCCCCAAAAGGTGTGTCACACACCAGATGGGATGTGTTCCCATCCCCCTTTTTCCTTCCCTCTCTCTGCTCTCCTCTTCCTCACCCCCTACCTATTATTAATTTTCCTCACATCAGAATTGAGTACATAGGATTCATGCTTCTCTATTCTTGTGATGCTTTACTAAGAATAATGCATTCTACTTCCATCCAGGTTAATACAAAAGATGTAAAGTCTCCATCGTTTTTAATGGCTGAATAGTATTCCATGGTTTACATATACCACAGCTTGTTAATCCATTCCTGGGTTGGGGGGCATTTAGGCTGTTTCCACATTTTGGCACTTGTAAATTAAGCTGTGATAAACAGTCTAGTGCAAGCGACCTTATAGTAAAATGATTTATTTTCTTCTGAGTAGATGTCCAGTAATGGGATTGCAGGATCAAATGGGAGGTCTAGTTTGAGTTCTTTGAGAGTTCTCCATACTTCCTTCCAAAAAGGTTGTATTAGTCTGCAGGCCCGCCAGCAGTGTAAAAGTGTTCCCTTCTCTCCACATCCATACCAACATCTGCAGTTTTGAGATTTTTGTGATGAGGGCCATTCTCACTGGGGTTAGATGATATTTCAGGGCAGTTTTGTTTTGCATTTCTCTAATAATTAGGGACAATGCGCATTTTTTCATATGTTTGTTAGACATTTGATCAGTGTCTGCAAATCAATAGCCTTTGTACACTCCAATAACAGCAAAGGTGAGAAGTTAATTTAGGACATAATCCCCTTCATGGTAGTTTCAAAGAAAATGAAATACCTAGGAATAGACCTAATAAAAGAGGTGAATGACCTCTATAAAGAAAATTATGAAAGCCTAAGAAAGGAAATAGCAGATTTTAACAAATGAAAGAACATAGTATGCTCATGGCTGGGAAGAATCAACATTGTTAAAATGTCTATACTTCTCAAAGCAATTTACAGATTTAATGTCATTCCTATTAAAATCCCAACATCATACTTTCAAGACTTGGAAAAAATAATTCTTCATTTCGTATGGAACCATAAAAAACACCCGTATAGCTAAGGCAATTTATAGTAATAAAAGCAAATCTGGGGGCATCAGCCTACAAGACTTTAGACTGTCCTACAAAGCCATAGTGATCAAAACAGCATGGTATTGGCACAAAAACAGAGACATAGACATCTGTAACCGAACAGAAAACCAGGAAATGAAACTAACACCTTACAGCCCCCAATCTTTGATAAAACAAACAGAACACACACTGGGGGAAAGAATCACTATTCAATAAATGGTGCTGGGAGAGCTGGAAATCCACATGTAAAAGACTGAAACTAGACCTGCATCTTTCTCCACGCACAAAAATTGATTCAAAATGGATAAAATACATAAATTTAAGGCATGAAATGATAAAAATCCTTCAAGAAAGCATGGGAAAAATACTGGAAGATATCAGCCTGGGGAAAGACTTTATGAAGAAGACTTCTGTGGCAATTGCAACAGAAACAAAAATAAACAAATAGGACTTAATTACACTGAAAATCTTCTGTACAGGTAAGGAGACAACAACCAAAGCAAATAGACAACCTATACAATGGGAAAGGATATTTGCATATTTTGTATCAGATGAAAGCTTTGGAACTAGGATTTATAGAGAACTCAAATTAATCCACATAAAAAGAACCTACAATCCCTTATATCACTGGTCAAGAGAGGCAATTTCTCTAAAGAATACTTTGACACTTCTTGTTTTATTTTTATTGGAAGTTTACACCCTTATTCCTTCAAATGATCATTTTGGCTTGTGGTTGTCTTTGAAATTATTTTAGGATCAATTATTTATTTATTTTTTTCACATTTTGTTTTTAATGTTAATTTTTATTAAATCATAACTGAATACATTTATGGGGTACAATGTGATGATTTTATACACAATGTGGAATGCTTAAATCAAACTGATGAACATAACCATCACCTCACTTATCTATTTTTTGAGCAATGCTTTTAAATCATTAAAGAGCCAAAAATGTTTGTTATTTTTAAATATGAGTTCTATCATGGAACAAATACAGGACAGACAACTTGAATTATCAGAGAAATGTTTGGGAGGGATATGGCTAATGAACCCACAGTACATAGATGGTTTGAGAAGTTTTGTCCTGGTGACTTTCATCTTGCAAAGAAGCCACATATAGGCAACCTGAGACCAAGCTGGGTAGTGATGAGGGGAAAGCTGTAGTGGAAGCAAATCCATGTCAACCTACCCATGGATTAACAGCAAGGTTTGGTGTTACTATTCCAACAATACTGGAACATTTGAAACAAATTGGCAAGAAGTTGGATAGATGGGTTCTGCATGAATTAAATGAGTGTCAGAGGAGAAATTCCCTCTCTAAGTCTGCCTTTCTTTGCTGTCATGACATAAAGGCAAACCTTTTCTACACTGTATTATTATGTGTGATGAAAAATGGATTCTTTTTGACAATCACAAACATTTGGTACAATGATTGAATAAAGAAGAAATGTTATAACACAGTCCAAAACTAAGTATCAATCAAAAAAAAAAAAAAAAATCCAGTAGTGTCTGTTGGGTGGTCCAGCGCTGGGATTATTCGCTACTGCTTCAATCAAGTACAATGGATGTGTGCTGCAACCAAGTGGCTAAAATGATGAGGATGCTCGTTCAACAGAAACTGTCCAGTCCTCTTGCAAGACAACACTTAACCACATATTGCACCAATAACACTGCTCAAAACACAGAACCCAGACTTGGAAACTGTGTCACCTACCATACTCACCAGACCTTTTACCAACTGATTATTACTCTTTCCAGGTTTTGGACTACTTCTGGCAACAAAAAATATTCAAAACTCCACAAGCTGTGAAAAACATCTTTTGTGATTTCTTCACTACTCTTATTTCTAGACTTTCTCACTGCTGGCATAAAGAAGATACTGTTAAAATGGCAAAGCTGTGTTGATAGTTTAAGTACATACTTTGATTAATTGGGCTGTTTCTTGATTGAGATTTAATGTATAAACTAAACCTTTGATTCAAAATCAAACATTTACTATTTAATGACCTAATATAATAGGTGCTTAATGACTGAAAATGTTAGACCAAAATCAAATCCAACATTGCCCCATTTAGCATAATTCTGAATGTGCTAATTCTTTTAATCATAAGCTTTATCAATCCATACCTTTCATTTTTTTATTTTTCCTGATGTAATCTATGAAATTATCAGAAGCTCTTATCTCACAGCTATTTTGGAATTTTACGAGTAAACATTATCTCAGCCAGGGCCTAAGGACCGACTAGAAATTGTCATTCAAAAGATGGATGATGTAAACATAAGGCCAAAAAATCCAAAAGCTGGCACTGTAAATGTCCTTCTATACCATTCAGTATATACACTTTCAAAATTATAAGAATATTAGACTCTTGGGGTTCTATAGATCATTAAATTTTGTAATTTCAACCAATTTTTTCCACTACTTCTTTTGCATTTATAAAAATGTTTACATGGAACCTGTTATACAATTCTCAAATTACATCCAATTATGTCATATTACTTATACTAAAATATCATCTGGCTACTGTATAATGAGTAGAAGATGGAGGAAGCAGAATAAAGGTCTGAGGAATAATTATAGCAATATCAGAGATGTTAAGGTGAAGAATGTTAGTATCTTGAATTAGATACATCTTGTTAGAGAGAATGAATCAATTATATTTAGGTTGCAAATGTAAAGAATCAAGTGGAAAGTGAGAGAATAAGAGGAATGAAGGATGCCCACTAAATTTAAAATTCGATCCCCTGGGTGAATTGTGGTATACAATACCACAGAGATAGAGAATGGTAATGGGATAGATTACAGTAGTGGTGACAATAATTTGCCGCTTCTCCCTTCAAAATGTTGAGTCTGTATCCCAGTATTGAAGTCTGAATTGCTCATGTGACTTATTCTAACAGAACATAACAAATGTAACAAACCGGAGAATTGAAAACCAGTTACACATTTGGGCCACCCTCTTACTGAATTTATAAACCTTCCACTGCCTTAAGAAAAAAGTCCAGGATACCCTACTGGACGATGAGAAATCATAGGCAGAAGGTAGTCATCCCAGGCAAAGCCTATGTGAACCATTCACAGCTGCTAAACTGCCAGCTGATCATAGAAACATGCGCCAATTAATCCAAATCAGAATTACCCAACAGGATCAAACCAATTGCCAATGTGCTGAATTGTGAGATAAATAAATGGATGTTTTAAAACACATGACCTGAGGATCGTATTAGTTATCTCTCACTGTATGACAAAGTGCAACAAACTTAAATTGTTTAGTCACTTAGACAAACTGTGATTTAAATAGCATAAATATTATTTTATAATTCTCATGGGTCACGAAGTATATAATAGGTACTTGATGAGTCTAGGCATGCCTCGTCTGGGTCCTCTGTTAGGGGTACCCTACACTGTCTTACTGTGTTTTTACCTGGAGATTTCACTGAGGAAGAATTTACTTTCAACCATATTCAGATTGTTAGCAGAATTCATTTCCTTGTGATTATAGAACTTAGATTTCAGCTTCTTGCTAACTTTGGACTGAAAGTTTCACTCAGCTCCTAGAGGTTGCCCAGAGTTTACCCTCTGTGTCTAGAGACAGCCCACAGGCCCAGAGGAGGCAGTTCCTTGCCTTCTCTGCTTTCCAATCATGGCTACTTATTTCACTATGCCAGTAATGACAGTTTCTAGTTTGAACATGCCAAGAAAGCTCAGTCTTATATTAATATAAAGTAATATAATCAAGGAAATGGCATCACATCATCCTTGCTTTATTCTGCTGGTTAGAAGCAAGTCACAGATTTTACCCACTCTCCGGGAGAAGGTCATGGACAACCTGAAGTGTATCCTCATAGGGTCACTCATATCACGGAAGTTAAATGATACAACCAGATGAGAGAGAATTACTTTAATGAGAACATAATGATATTATGGTTAAAGGAGTAGATTCTGAAGCCACACTGCCTGGGTCCATATTCCAGGTTTCTGATGAACTATGGGAAGTTGTAAAAATTATTTAACTTTATCATTAACTATACAAAAAGTTTCAATTTTAAGGTGCTTGCATATTTTTTACCTGTGGTAATCCTTAGTAAAAACAACAAAACAAATTAAAACCATACTGATACTTTTTGTCCCTTACCATATGAAAGAGAAGGAAAATTGAAATAAGATGTTGTTTTCCTTCTACAACTTTTACCAAAACACAACTTACCAGTTGGAAAAATTAAAAAAAAAAAAATGCCTGGCTCGGCGCCTGTGGCTCAACGGGCTAAGGCACCAGCCACGTACACCTGAGCTGGCAGGTTCAAATCCAGCTTGGGCCTGCCAAACAACAATGACGGCTGCAAGCAAAAAATGGCCGGGCGTTGTGGCGGGTGCCTGTAGTCCCAGCTACTTGGGAGGTGGAGGCAAGAGACTGCTTGAGCCCAGGAATTAGAGGTTGCTGTGAGCTGTGATGCCACAGCACTCTCTCCAGGGTGACAGCTTGAGGCTCTGTCTCACAAAAAAAAAAAAATGCCTATTAGCATTGTAGAAAATAGTACAGTGCAAAGTTGTGCCTCAGGTAGCTTTCAGTGACATAAATATGAAAAGCCTTTGAAACATTCAGCTATAATTTCGGATTCATGCTGCAAGTGACTATATTATATTGACCCAGTCTGCTAGGATTTCTCACCTGTTTTTTTTTTTTGTTTTTTTTTTGCATAAAGCTGAAAGCAGAAAAAAGTAAAATTAAAGTAGCTTTCTACTTAAAGTTGTTTCTTATTTAGAACATCCTAAGAGACATTATGTAATAATACCTAAAAGAATAAATATCTGATGCTAACGAAATGATTCTTTTAAACTTTATTCTTTGGTTTAGACTGTCATTTAATAGCTATCCATTACTTCTAAATTGCATATGTTACTTATCCATCTAATTTATATTAAATACAGTATTTCTAACTTGATTTGTATATTAGCCTATTTGCATGCATTAGAAGAGCACAGATATGAAGCATTATTATCCCATGTTTTTATTTTGAATATTTTAGTAATGCAAGGGTATATTTTAAAAGGCTTGACATTTCACAATTTTAGAGAAATAAATTCAACAGTGCATATAAACACAAAAATGTAGAAACACATTATCACATTAATCCATTGATAGCAAGTTTGTGGCACTAAAGCTTTAGAAATCCTAGAAACCCTGTTAATGGAAT
The DNA here is from genome assembly GCA_963574655.1 of Perodicticus potto. Classification (NCBI taxonomy): domain Eukaryota; kingdom Metazoa; phylum Chordata; class Mammalia; order Primates; family Lorisidae; genus Perodicticus; species Perodicticus potto. The sequence goes on from CAUYRH010053271.1 coordinate 10,458, forward strand.
ACTTAAATATTTCTTGATTTTTCTCAAGCAAGACATATTTTTCTTTATTGTCATTTGCTACATGCTGATATCCCCAAAATTCACTTAGTATGTATTGGCCTATACCCTTTTAATGATTCCTTGCCATTATTTATGAATTTGGGTTAATCAAAAATTGTCTTCTAATGGAGACTACCTCAAGTTTGATTCTTACTTAATTTGACTCCAAAGTCTGTTATTATGAAGCAAAAACACCTTCATGTAGGTCATTGGAAACTTGTGAGTTGGAAAAAGTAACTTGTAGAATCATTAAGATGCTAAGATGTAAGAAAGAAAGAAAAACCCTGATTATTAAGTATAATGATCTGCACCTGTTTTCAATCACGACTTTCTTCCTAAACATCAACCATTCTGGAATACAAATTTCAGTGCTTGCACAGCTGGAATCTAATGCTACTTCCCAGATAGAGAAAGTCATTAAAAATGCTCAAATAGACCACAATATGATTTTGTAAGACTGAACTGTGAGATTTACTGAGGGGTAGGATTGTACAATAATTTGTGATTTGTTCAGCACTACTTTCTTAAAAATAGCCTAAAAGTAAATATAAAGAAGATCATTCCATTGCTTGTCTGGAACTGATTTACAAGGAACCTATAAATACAAGAGTGATTGCCATTTAATGTGGGAGCTATTGCCGTTGTCCAAAAATAAGCCTCCCTGTATGACTCTGAACGCTGGAAATTCCGCTACCAAGGGAACAGACTTGATTTTCCACTTATCTTTTAATGACTTCCTGCAGGCAGAAACCTGGAGCCAAAATCCTACTGACATCTGTTTGTTGGTATGGGTCTTAGTTAGAACCCCAGTACTAAGTAATTATTCATTATTTGTTGGCACTAGGATTGTGCAGCACATAATGTTTTGCAACAGTTAAGCTGTAATAAATAAAGGAATAAACAAAACTCTTCACCTAAATACTCATTGTATACAGCATCAACAAAACAAATAGGGGAGCTTCTAGCAATTTAGACAGTCACTGCTTAAAGTTCACATTTATCATTAACAAATGCAACAAAAGAAATGTTAAGCTTTTTTATTTTAAATTAAGTCTAATATTTTAATGATCAAGGGCACTTAATATTGTAATTTATGCCAATACATAAGTCATCCTGAGGAGCATTTTGTGTATTCTTTTTTTTTTTTTTAAGATGGAACTCTTCACGAATTTGCGTGTCATCCTTACAGAGGGTCCATGCTGATTTTCTCTGTATGGTTCCAATTTTGTATATGTGCTGCTGAAGCAAACGCACTTTTTTTTTTTTTTTTTTTCAGTTTTTGACCAGGGCTGGGTTAACCTCTGGTATATGGGGCTGGCGCCCTACTCCTTAAGCCACAGCCGCCACCCCTTGTGTAATTTTCTAATATTCATTTCTGAGGCAGCACAGTTTCACTGAAGGAAAATGGAGTTTTGACTTGGAAATACGTGGCCTTGAAACCTCGATCTGACAGAAAAGGGAAGACAAACACAGACTTACAGAAGAGTAGGTTATATAAGTGTCCAGAGACGCAGATATTGGTGTGACATGTTTGCAAGTCAACGAACACTGGTGCACACCAAAATCTCAAAGAGGCAAGAAGCATTTTCCTCTAGTCTTCAAAGGAAGTGGAGCCTTGCTAACATATTGATTTTAGTCTGGTGATGACAATTTTTGTTTGGACTTCTGGTACCTAGTATTGTAGAATAGTATAGTTCCTTTTTTTTTTTTTTTTTTTTTTTAACATTATCAGGTTTGTAGCAATTCATTACAGATGTCTCTGGAAACCAATGCAATGTTCTTCAGCATTTCATAGATAAGCAGGCGTAATTAAAAATTATCCATGATATGGCGGGATGAACACTAGATAATCTAAGTGCTAGAGGACCAAGAGGAATGACTGTTGAGTCATAAATCAACATAAACATAATATTTTCACAGCATTCAAATTTCTACAGAGTTCACAGGATGACAAAGAATGGGAAAAAAGAAATTCCAAATGTCAAATAAGTACTAGTTCTGATGTGTGTGTGTGTGAACTTCTTCACAGGGATGGAAAAATTTTAGGAGAAATTAAATTTTAAGACCCAATAAAAAGGACATAACGTAAACATCTAGGAATTGAAGTGAGACACTTATATTGAGGCATGTGTGAGCAAATGGAGATAGACTAAGATGAAGAAATAGAACTGATAGATGTTCTTTAATATTCTTATTAATGTAAATCTTATGAAGCTAAGAAATGCCTTGACAATTCCTTCCATGGTATGTATCTGCACTAAACAAGGAAGAAGTTCATCTGATCTACAGTACACTGTGGGGTACATCTGGAGTGGGGTGCAGGCTGATAGATAACTGGTATAATGTATAATAAGAGTCTCTGATGGTTAAGAGTTTAAATATGATGGTTTATGAAGGCCCCTAAAAAATACAAAAGCAGATTGAAAAGGGACATATCTCTCTGCCATATCTTGTTAAGAGTTTCAACCATTCCTAAGAATAAAGAGATTGAAAGAGCATCAAAACCACATGATTTCAGAAGTATTTATTATTTTTTTATTGTTTGAGATTCATTAAGAGTACAAACAATTAGGTTACACTGAGTGAATTTGTTAGGTAAAGTCCCTCTTGTAATTGGGTCCCACCCCCAAGAGGTGTGCCATACACCGGTGACCCCCCACCTTCTGCCCTCCTCCCCTCTCCTGTTCCCTCACTCCCCTACCCCACCTTGTATTAGATCATCTACTAACTTCATATTAGGATTGATTACGCTGGATTCTCACTCTTGATCCTCAATTCTTGTGATGCTTTACTATGAAGAGTGTGTTCCACTTCCATCTAGATTAATATAAAAGATGTAAAGTCTCCATCATTTTTAATGGCTGAATAGTATTCCATCGTATACATACATATGCCACAGCCTGTTAATCCATTCCTGGGTTGGTGGGCATTTAGGTTGTTTCCACATTTTGGTGATTGTAAATTGAACTGCAATAAAGTGCAAATGTCTTTAGGATAAAAGGATATTTTTTTTCTTCTGGATAGATGCCTAGTAATGGATGAAATGGGAGATCTAATTTGAGTTCTTTGAGGATTCTCCATTCTTCCTTCCGACAAGGTTGCATTAGTTTGCAGTCTCACGAGCAGTGTAAAAGTGTTCCCTTCTCTCCACATCCACTCTGACATCTGAGCTTTGATGATGTGGCCATTCTCACTGGGGTTAGGTCATATCTCAGGGTGGTTTTGTTTTGCATTTCTCTGATGATTAGAGACAATGAGAATTTTTTCATATGTTTGTTTGTCATTCATCTTTCTTGGAGAAGGTTCTATTCATGTCTCTTGACCAGTGATATATGGTATTGTTGGCTCTTTTTGGTTGATTAGTTTGAATTCTCTATAGATACTAGTTATCAAGCTTTTGTCCGATTCATAATATAAAAATATCTTTTCCTATTCTAAAGGTTGTCTATTTGCTTTGGTTGTTGTCTCAGCTATATTGAAGCTTTTAAGTTGAATTAAGTCCCATTTATTTATTTTTGTTGTTGCAATCGCCACAGAAGTCTTCTTTATAAAATCTTCACCAGGCTGATGTCTTCAAGTGTTTTCCCTATACTTTCTTCAAGGATTTTTTTTTTTCATTAGATTTAAATCTTTTATCCTTTTTGAATCAGTGTTTGCAAGTCATGAAAGGTGCAGGTCCAGTTTCAGTCTTTTACATGTGGTTATCCAGTTCTCCCAGCACCATTTATTGAATAGGGATTCTTTCCCCCAGTGTATGTTCTTGTTTGGTTTTTCAAAGACCAGGTGGCTGTAAGATGCTAGTTTAATCTCATGGTTTTCTATTTGGTTCCAAGTTTCTATGTCTCTATTTTTGTGCCAATACCATGCAGTTTTGATTACTATGGCTTTATAGTGTAGCCTAAAGTCTGGTAGGATGATACCCTTGGCTTTGATTTTATTACTAAAAATTGCCTTGGCTATACAAGGTTTCTTCTGGTTTCAACAAAACGAAGAATTATTTTTTACAAATCTTGAAAGAATGATATTGATATATTAATGAGGACTGCATTGAATCTGTAGATTGCTATGAGTACAATAGGCATTTTAACAATGTTGATTCTTTCTAGCCATGAGCATGGTATGTTCTTCCATTTGTTAACAACTTCTGCTATTTCTTTTCTTAGGGTTTTGTAATTTTCTTTGTAGAAGTCCTTTGCCTCTTTCATTAGGTGTAGTCCTAGCTATTTCATTTTTTTGGAAGCTACTGTGAAGGGAATCTGTCCTTGATTAGCTTCTCAGCTTGCTTGTTATTGGCATTTACAAAGGCTACTGATTTTTAGATATTGATTTTATATCCTGAGACATTACTGTATTTTTTAATAACTTCCAGGAGTCTTGTGGTTGAGTCTGTGGGGTTCTCTAAGATCATATCATTGGCAAAGTGTGAGAGTTCGACATCTTTAGATGTATATATTAATGGAAGTTTTGTTGATGGTGAATACAGGTGGGCAATTATAGTCTTACATTAACTTTTTGGTAAATTACATTTATTACATTAAAAATCATGTAGTTACAACATTACATATTGCTTTGTTTTGTTCATGTATGTGAACATTTGTATTGTTTTCTCTGAGTAAAAATTTGCATTCAGGAAGTTTAAAGAACAATAAAATTCTTTTTTTTTAATTTCAAAAGATTTGGGGTTACAAGAGTTTTTCATTATATGGATTAATTGCATAAAGCTGAAGTCAGGGACTTTAGTGTACCTGCTACCAGGATAGTGTACATTCTACCTAATAAGTACAATGATAAGCATAATGTTACAGTTACTGTCAGAAAAAGCAACTAGCTTTAGCTATTAAAAATATTGCCCCAAGGGTGGAACCTGTGGCTCAATGAGTAGGGCACCGGCCCCATATACCGAGGGTGGTGGGTTCAAACCTGGCCCCAGCCTAACTGCAACATAAAAATAGCTGGGCGTTGTGGCGGGCACCTGTAGTCACAGTTACTCGGGTGGCTGAGACAAGAGAATCACTTAAGCCCAGGAGTTGGAGGTTGAGTGTGAGCTGTGAAGCCATGGCACTCAACCAAGAGCGACAAAGTGAGATCTGTCTCTAAAAAGAAAAAACAACAACAACAACAACAAAAATATTGCCCAAAAGAGCTTTTTGTAAGCCATTTTCAACAACTATTCAGACAAAAGAATTGGACATTTATTTTTTACTTCACAAAAGTTCAAGGCCTTATTTATTGGTTTTAACAAGATGCTTTCTAGTAATAGTGAACATTAGATTCGTTATCTTAATAGTGCACTTTAAGTATAAATAATAGAGGATAACATCAAATACCCTGTGTCCTTCATTTGTACATTTAAAATGACATTAGTGAAAGACAGATATCAACAAATCCGAGGCTTTTTGTGCCTTTTTTTCCTCCAAACAAAAAGTCTCTGCTGTAACCTCCTAACTGAACCATAATGTTCTTATATGCCCTTTGTTTTACATGTGTTTGGCCAGGTGCAACGTAATGTTTATGGTGATAAAACAAAGGAATGGAGGTTTCCTTATGAAAAAGATTTTGGCTCAGCAGTTTAATAAATGCATCAAAAGTTAGTTCTTCCCTCTTTGTATTTTTTTCTTTTTTAAATGTTTGACAAAACTGTATTAGAAATGTAATGAAGTGGAGGAAAATTCTTCTATCATTATATTGTTGTTGTTGAGTTAGGGTAGTCTCATTTTTTTAAAAAAGAATTTCAAGGGTACATACAATTAGGTTGCATTGTTTGCATTTGTTAGGTAAAGTTCAAGTTGTAGTTGAGCCCTTCACCCAGGAGGTGTTCCACATGACCCTACAATGTACCTGAGAGGTGAGAGTTTACTGCACTCCTCCTACCTCCCCCACCTTCTTGAATTTAAATGTGTTTTTCTCTCAGTCCCAAAGCTGCAGTCTCATTTTTTTTTAACCTGCAAGAAGACATGTGTATTAGCTTTTTATTTTTATTGGTGCTGTAACAAATTACCACAAATATAGTAATGTAAAACAACATAAAGTTATCTTAGAATCCTACAGGCCTGAAATCTAACAGGAATCTTAGTATCCTAAATGCAAGGTGTTGGCAGGACTGTATTCCCTTCTGGAGAGACTGAAGGAGAGGATTTTGCCAGCTGTAGAAGCCACTCACACTTCTTGGTTCAGAGATTCCTTCTTCTATCTCTAAATCCAATAATGTCAAGTCCTTCTAATGTCTCATCTCTGATCTATCATAGTGAAGCTGAGAAAGGTTTTCTGCTTTCAGGTATTCTTGTGATTAGAAAGGAATCATCAGGTTCATTTCCTCTTTTCTCTTCTTTTTACATTTCAGATTACTGTCAAGGTACATATGATTAGTTTACATTGCCTGCATTTGTAAGGTAAAGTCTGAGTTGTAGTTGTATCTTCTACCCAGGAAGTGTGTGCACCATATTCCCATGAATTGCACCCATTGGGTGGGAAATTAATGAACTCCCTCCTCCCTCTCTGGTCTTGAATTTAATCGAGTTTTTCTCTCATGTGAGCATGTGGTTGGTTGTTGATTTAGTAGTTTCCTCTTAGTATTGAATATATGTGATGATTGTTTTCCCATTTTTGTGATACTTTGCTTGGGAGAATATTCTCAAATCCTGCCAGGTGTTACAAAAGATACAAATTCTCCATCTCTTTATGATATATATATCATGGAATACTATTCAATATATATAATCACAGTTTACTAATTCATTTATGAGTTGAAGGGCACTGGGATTGTTTCCACGTCTTTGTGATAGTGAATTGAGCTACTATAAACATTTGAATGCTTATGTCCTTAAGGTAAAATGACTTTTCATTTCTTTCAGGAAGATACCTAGTAATGAAATTGCAGTATCAAATGAAAGGTTACTTTTTATTCTTTGAATAACCTCCATATTTCTTTCCATAGAGAGTGTACTAGTTGGCAGTTCCAAAAAGTGCATGAGTGTTCCCTGCTTTCCAATTCCACACCAGCATCTGTTGCTTTGAGACATTGTGATGTGGGCCATTCTTACAGGGGTTAGGTGACATCTCAAAGTGGCTTTGATTTGCTTTGATCCGATAATTAGGATGAGCATTTTTCCTTGTGTTTGTTTATCCTTATGAGAAGAGATTCTATTCATATCTCTTGCATAGTTTTTAATGGTATTGTTTGCTCTTTTCTTGTTAATTTGCATGAGTTCTTTGTAGATTCTGGCTATTAGATTAGTTAAATTTATAGCATGAAAATACCTTCTGCCATTCTGAAAGTTATCTCTTTGCTTTGTTGATTGTGTTCTTAGCTGTGCAGTAACATTATAACTTAATCAAGTCCCATTTATTTATTTATTTATTTATTTATTTATTTATTTATTTAACGAGTGAACAGTTTATTAAGAATTAAACAAAGGTATGATGTGATACAGTACAGCAAGACACTCAAGATAGGTATAATAGTACTACTCACACAGAAACTTAAATTTCACCTCAAAAAAAATCACAAGACAAAAGAGAAAGCTATTTCACTGTTATAAAATAAGATATTTCATGCAAAATATTAACTCTGCCCCCCCCAAAGCCCAACCTCTCAACAAACAAAAAACTATCTGGGAATACTGCTATGCTAACATATTAACCACAGTATAATCATTCATGGGAAAACAGTAATTAAGCAATGAATTGAATGAAATAAGAAAGTTCAAAGTATCATAATCTCATAGACCACAATGATTTGACAAGACAAGCAATTCCAGAATTTATTTATTTTTATTGTTGTTCTTTCTTTTTTCCTTTTTAATTTTTATAAAATAATAACTGTACACATTAATGCATTTATGGGGTACAATGTGCTGATTTTATATCTGATATGGGAGGCTTACATCAAACTGGTTAACATAGCCTTCACCGCATTTACTTAATTATTGTGTTAAGACATTTTTACTGTACACTTAATAGATTTGACATGTACCCTTGCAATATGCACCATAGGTGTGGAATCACCATGTATCCTCCCTCCATCCAACCTCCTCCTTCCCTCTCTTCCCTCCTTCATTCTAGGCTATAGTTGTGTTTTATCTTTCGTAAGAATGTATGGGCAATTATACATTGGTTTCATAATAGTACTGAGTATATTGGAAACATTTTCTTCCATTCTTGAGATACTTTACCAAGAAGACTATGTTCCAGCTCCATCCATGTAACATTAAAGAGGTAAAGTCTTCATCTTTTCTAAGGCTGCATAATATTCCATGGTATACATGTACAACCATATATTAATCCATTCATGGGTCAATGGGCACTTGGGCTTTTTCCATGAGTTGGCTATTATCTGCAAAAAGTAATCTGGTGCAAATATGTTTGTTGTAAAGTGATTTTGGTCTTTTGGATATATACCTAGTGGGCAGGACTACTTTTAGATCACTAAGTGTTCTCCAAACTTCTTCCCAAAAGGAACGTATTAGCTTGCATTCCAACCAGCAGTGCAGAAGTGTTCCCTTCTCTCCACATCCATGCCAAAATTTGTACTTATGGGATTTTGTTATGTGGTTACTCATACTAGAGTTAGATGATATCTCAAAGTGGTTTTGATTTGCACTTCTCTGATGATTAGAGATGAATATTTTTCATGTGTCTGTAGACCATGTGCCTGTCTTCTTCAGAGAAGCTTCTGTTCAAGTCTCTTGCCCACAGTGAAATGGGATCACTTGTTCTTTTCTTGTTAATATGTTTGAGTTCTCTGTGGATTCTGGCTATCAAACCTTTGTCAGAAGCATAACCTGCAAATATCTTCTCCCATTCTGAGGGCTGTCTGCTTGCTTTATGTACTGTGTTCTTGGCTGTGCAGAAGCTTTATAGTTTGATCAGATTCCAGTAGGTATTTTTGGTGTTGCTACAATTGCCCGGAGGGTCCTCCTCATAAATTATTCTCCCAGGTCAATTTCTTCAAGTGTTTTCCCTGTGCTCTCTCTAAGAATTTTTATAGTTTCATGTCTTAAGTTTAAGTCTTTTAACCAGTGAGAGTCAATTTTTGTTAATGGTGAAAGGTGTGGGTCCAGTTTCAGACTTCTATTAAGTTGCCAGCCAATTTACCCAGCACCATTTGTTAAATAGGGAATCTTTCCCCCAATTTATGTTTTTGATAGGCTTATCAAAGATCAAATGACGATAAGTGTCTGGGTTTACCTCTTGGTTCTCTATTCTGTTCCATACATCTGCTGTTTTGATCACTATCGATTTATAGTATAGTCTGAGGTCTGGTAGCATGATTCCTCCTGCTTTGTTTTTATTTCTGAGTAATGTCTTGGCTATTGGAGTTTCATTCTGATATCATATAAAATGAAGTACTATTTTTACCAAGTCTTTAAAGTATGACAGTGGAGCTTTAATAGGAATTGCTTTAAAATTGTATATTGCTTTGGGTAGTATGGACATTTTAAAAATGTTGATTCTTCCCAGCCATGAGCATGGTCTGTTTTTGCATTTCTTAACATCTTCAGCTATTTCTTTTCTCAGAGTTTCATAGTT
>CAUYRH010053273.1:0-16061 GCA_963574655.1 Perodicticus potto
CAGGTGAACCTTACTAAATGCAGAATACAAATGTCTTCATATAATAACTGAGAAAATGCCAGGAAGGCTATGTTAATCAGTTTGATGAAAATAGTTAAGATTGTATGTGAAACCAGCACATTGTACCCCTTGATTGCACTACTGTACACAGCTATGATTTAATAATAAAGACAATAAAACAAAAAAATAAATAAATAAGTAAAAACATTAAAAACCATTTAGCTTTATTAATCAAAACAAATTAATTAACTCATAGCTCAAATAAAGCATTTTTAAAATCCACTGTATGCTCCTTGGCCAAAAGCACTCAAGGAGCATTATTTTTTGTCTAATATAGTGATCTTAGAGTTATGCTTTCTTTAATTTTAAACATTGAAGCTATTTAGTGTACATTGATTTGAATATGTATACAACTTTTCAGACAGAAGTGATTTTCATTTTCCTCTAATATCCATGAAGATGTTTTTATTTCTATTATGTCAAATAACGTTTAATATTTCTATAATCTCCATCACATCAAATAATATTTGAGACTTCTACCTCATTCTACTACAAAAATATGCCAGTATTTTATCTAATAACCAGTTTTGTCCTACTTAAAGTTCAATTGCTAAAATGATTTATTCTGAAACTTTAAGTACAAAAGAAAAATGCCCTAATTACGTACTGTATGCTCACATGGATCATTGTTTTGTGATTCAAACATACACATACACACACAAAAAAATATGTCTTCTTTTCTTTCTTTTTGAGAAGAAAGAAAAGAAAATTTATTACTTTTCTGGCACAGGAGGAAAAATGACAGATGGTTCATCTCGAAGTACCAATTTTTCCTGCACAGAAGCAGAAGCCCAGAACTTCTGTCAGTTGAATGTTATCCAAGTACATTTGCCATTAAACTTTCATGGAAAAATTGGTATTAACCATGTTCACCTAATATTGAACGGCCTCGTGCAGAAACAACAGATCACATAAGTTCTTATGAACATGATGGATGAAGGCAAAGCACCAAGTACTGTGAGAGCTGAGTTACATCCATATTCGCTTTTGATTAGAAAAAAATCAAATACTGTCAAGACAACATACCCAGACAATATAATTATACTTGTCCAAATGTCAATGATCTTCCTCTTTTGAAAAATATAATCAAATAAATTATCTAATTGCTGTGGCTTCACAGCAACTTTATCTACCACAAATACCCTGAGTTAGTGTAAAATCTGAAAGCATGCTTTTGTTTTTACTTCTGTGAATCCTCTGATGCTCTTAGACTTAAAATTTGGAAGGCAGCTATGCTCACCACTATGCCACAAACATTGGCACTAGACTTAAGTTTTAATGAAATGTTTCTTCACATTTGTTGCACCTATAAAGTTTCTTTTCCTAAGAACTCTATGGTTATTTCTAAGTTGTATATTTGGGATAAAACTCTTTTAACTACAGTTTCTGTAGTGTAAACTTTCTAATGTAGAATAAGGTGTGAACTACTGTAAAATATTTTGTCATATTCTTCTGTTGTTGTTGCTAGGGATTCATTGATGGTAAAAAGAACCAGGTTACACTACTTGCATTTGTTCGGTAAAGTCCCTCTTATAATTGTGTCCCATCCCCATGAGGTGTGTCACACCCCATAGCCCCCCATTTCTCTCCCTTCTTCCCTCTCCCTGCACCTCTGTTCCCCTACTCCCAACATGTACTAGGTCATTAGTTGTCCTTATATCAGAATTGAGTAGAGAGAATTCTTGTTTCTCCATTCTTATGATGCTTTACTAAGAGCAACGTGTTCCACTTCCATCCAGGTTAATACAAAAGATGTAAAGTCTCCATCTTTTTAATGACCGAATAGTATTCCATGGTATACATACACCACAGCTTGTTAATCCATTCCTGGTTTGGTGGGCATTTAGGCCATTTCCACATTTTGGCAATTGTAAATTGAGATGCAATATACAGTCTAGCAGAAATGTCCTTATGATAAAAGGATTTTTTTCCCTTCTGAGCAGATACCCGGCAATGGGATTGCAGGATCAAATGGGAGGTCTAGTTTGAGTTCTTTAAGGATTCTCTATACTTCCTTCGAAAAAGGTTGTGTTAGTTTGCAGTCCCACCAGTAATGTGAAAGTGTTCCCTTCTCTCCACATCCACTCCAGCATCTGCAGTTTTGAGATTTTGTCACTGGGACATTCTCAGTGGGGTTAAGTGATATCTCAGGGTAGTTTTGATTTGCATTTCTCTGATGATTAGGGATGAAGGGCATTTTTTTTCATATGTTTATTAGCCATTTATGGTTATATACTTTGATTTCCTTCCCATTTTCTTTTGTTTATTTGGTAGATATTTTATTTCCAGTCATCATGAGGATAACCTAGCCAGGATTTCATATAGCATTCTAAAGTTATAGCTACCTGTTTCAAATTGATGTTGACTTAATGTCACTCACAACAAAAGCCCTATTTCTATGAATCTCAGACCTCTTCTTTATGTTATTGATGTCACAGTAACAAATATTTTCTAGGCGTGTAGGTTTTTAAAATAGATTTTAAAATTATTATATGACAGAGAAATGCAGTCATTTGTTTGAGTCTTTTTTTTTTTAACTGGCTCTGTGCTGGCTCTGTTCTTCACTTTTTTGACTAGGCTATGAGACTACAGATCAGCCTGAGTGAAAGTTTTGGATCTTCTCAGGACTTTTCTGAACATGTTTCTTGGCCAACCATGAACATTAAATTACCCCCATGTGTATTTGCTATTGAATGTCCTAATGAATTTTCTAATGAATGTCTAATGTCCCAATTGAATGTCCCAAGATTCCCATTTCACCTTCTTATTTAGGACTTAGATGTTCTACTTCATGTCTTTACATGGAATCTCTTGCCTCAGGTATCAATGTGTTTGAAGTCTCTTTGTGGCCTTTACAAGCAGACCTGCTGCTTTCATTAGTTATGAGATACAGAGATGATGAGTCAGTCCTCCAGGGATTTGCTCCAGCCAGATTAGAGTAGGCATGTCCAAAAATTTGCAAGTCTACTTTTCTGCCTTCAATTTTAATAGGGAAACTGGGAACTAGATTGCCACCACTTGAGATCAAGACTATGTCCTGGGAAGGGGATGGGGTAAAGTCAAATTAAAATACCACAAAATTTTCTACTGTTTTAGAGTCATCTTTTTCCTGACCAGGCACTTTCTTGACTGCTAGTAGCCTCTGACTATTTATCATTGGTCCCATAAAGTTGATTCATAAAATGTTTTGAAATTTCTGTGGGATAGGAGAGCCTAGAACATCATCTTCCACTATTTAGCTGACCACCTTATTTTTATGATGAAGTCACTTAGGGTGAGTCACCTATGTCCCCTTAGGTCACCACTGGAGGTTTTGTTGAGCATCACGTTATCCTCTACTAAGTCTGGGGTTTTGACCTTCTAAGAGCTCACCTGATCTTGTGGGCAGGGAGAAGGCTCAAGTCTCAGCATCTCTTTCTTTGGCTCCTTCAGATTGTGCAGCTTCAATTCCCCCAGTTCCTATATCTGTGTACTCAGATTCTCTAATTTAATATCCAGGAACAGACAAAAGGGGAAGGTAGAGTGAAGATCTCGGAGATGCTGTGGTCTGCAGTTCCTGGATGTCAACCAATCTGGGACTAATTAATGAAATAACATTTGTGCCCTCAAAGAAGAGCATGTTCTCCTGCATTCTCTGGGAGACCTATGTAGAAATTTGTTGTGAAACTGTTTTTGCAAATGTATGGACCTGTGTTAGACCCTGTGGGCAGGTCCACCCATCTCTTGCATACTGTCTCCCTGCTGGAATCAGAATGGCCTTCTATGTATTATCATCAGCCTATACTGGGTTCCTTAAAAAATTACTTACTGAATAAATAAATGAATGCTAGTAACACTAAGAATAAGACATTACTATTTGTAGACCATTCCTACAAGAGGAGAGATTAGAGTCCCTGCATCCTTGAACTTTCCTTGAGTCTCACCACCATATTTCCTTCTAATTCCACCAGGATCCATAAGTTGACAAAACACAAAATACCAAACTTAATTACCAATTTTGCTCAGTTTTTCACCTTCTCACATGTTTTCTCTGCCAGTCTTTGATTGTCAATCTTACCACTGTTGACATTTTGGGTGAAACAACACTTTTGTGGAGGGCTGTTGTGCATATTGTAGGGTATTTGGAAACATCACTGGCTTCTACCAACTAGACACCAGTAGCAAACTGTCTTACCCTCCTCCCAGTTGTGACAACCAGAAATGTCCCCAGGCATTGTTAATTGTCCACTGGAGGACAAAATCACTCCTGATTTAGAATTATTGACACAGCCAATAAATCCATTTTATTAACTCCAAGCAACTAACTTTTCATTTTTCTTGCCCTCCAGATCCACTGTCACCAGCCTGGTAGGTTCTATTCCTAATAATGTTTCAAACACATCTCCTTTGATTTCTATGCCATGGACACTCCCATAACCATATTTTCTCTTTCCTGGGTTTCTCTAATTTATGTAATTTTAAAGAGCTTTCAAATATGACAACCTGAAAATGTCCCTGCCGTGTTTAAAATATTCCTTTTATTTTGAGTAAATGAAACCCCAAATCCCAAGAGTGACATATAAAGCAGCCTCATCCCTACCAAGACTCCACCTCACCACCTTCTGCAGGTGGTATGCACAGCAAATTCTATCATCTCATGGGGGTCTCATGATCTTAAATGCTACAGAAATTTTATGCCTTCTTATTTATTCTTCTTACAATGCCTTTTCTGATATATCTAATTTAGAATTAGAACAAGGTCTACTTCCTCAAGGAGATCCAAATATAAAGAATAACACGGCAATTCATATTCTAATTGTAACATTAAGGTGGGCTTATTCCTGTTATTTTATTAATTGATTTCTGTTTGTTTTCAATATCCTTTGTTCCTTTACTTCTCTCATATTATTTTTGGGGTTTGGTGATTTTCTGCAATGATGACATTTGAGTCTTTTCTCTTACTTGTTTTTGTGTTGTTGCTTTTTTTTTTTATCAGTAATTTTTTATATTTGTGTGTGTTTCCATGATGGTATATATCCTTCTCTTACTTCCTATCCTAGGACTCCCTTAAGCATTTCTCAGAAGGTCAGTCTAGTGCTCATGAATTCCCTTAGCTTTTGCTTGTCTCAAAGAGACATTATTTTTCCTTAATTTATCCAGGATAACTTTGCTGTGTATCATATCCTTGATTAGCAGGGTTTTCTTTTTCTTTCAGCACTTTGAATATATGACACCATTCTCCCCTATCCTGGAAGTTTTTTGCTGACAAATATGCTCAGTTCAATGGAGAATCTTTTAAAAGTGTCTATACACTTGTGCTCTTTTTATAATTGTGTCTTTGTTTTTGAATTTTGACATATTGTGCCATGGAAAGGATCTCTTTACACTGCATCTGTTTAAAGATCTCTGAACCTCCAGCATCTGGATGTCTAAATCACTTGCTGTACTCAACAAGTTTTCATCTATTATTTTGTCAAATAGATTTTGCAAGCCTTTCATTTTCTTTTAGCCTTTGTAACTCCAAAACTTTGTAAATTTTGTTGCTTTATGGTGTCCTATATACTGCACCAATTTTTCTTTTTTTAATTACTTTTTATATTGTTGTCTGACTGTGTAATTTCAAAACAGGTGTATGACACACCTTTTCTGTGTTGTACACAACTACAAGAGGAACTCTACCTAATAAATTCAAATATTGTGACCTAGTTTTTTGTAACCTCCACTAACCTAAAATAAAAAAGTGTTGTCTTCAACCTCTGAGATTATTTCTTATACTTGATCTGGTCTCTCATTGAATAAAAACTATTGAAATGAATTTTATATTTCATCCAATGAATTTTTCTGGTCTGGAATTTCTATTTTATTCTTTTTAATGACATATATCTGATGAGAAGAATGTGTATTCAGTTTTGTTAGGATGAAATGTTCTGTAGATGCCTGTTAAATGCAATCACTGAATGGTTAAGGTTAAGTCTAAAATTTCTTTGCTTAGCTTCTTAATGGAGGAACCATCCAATACTGTCACAGGGGTGTTAAAATCTCCAACTATTATGATGCTGGAGGAAATTACATTGCTCATGTCTGTTAGTGTTTCTCTTATAAACTGAGGCACATTCTGGTTGGGTGCATAAATGTTAATAATTGAAATCTCATCATCTTGAGTGTTACCCTTAACAAATATGAAGTGACCATCCTTATCTTTCCTTACTTTTGTTGGTTTAAAGTCTATTGTATCTGTGAATAAAATTGTAGGACCTGCTTTTTTCTGATTTCCATTTGCCTGAATTATAGATGACCATCCCTTCATCCTAAGTCTATATTTATCTTTTAAGGAAAAATGAGATTCTTCAATGCAGCAGATATCCGGCCTGAGTTTTTATATCCAGTCAGCCAACCTGTGCCTCTTCAGAGGACAATTTCAGCTATTCACATTAATCGAGAATATTGATAAGCCTGGTAGCACAAAAGGCCATGGACATTTTTAATCATTTCACCACTGTAGAAGTTGGAGTTTGATTAAAAGTTTCTGAGTGAGTTTACTTTGGTGGTAGAGGATTGTGCTGGTCATTATGGAGGATAGATCTGAGAATATCCTGGGGAGCTGGTTTATTTATGGCAAATTTCTCCAACATGTGACTGTCATTAAATATTTCATTTCTCCATCATAAATGAAATTCAGTTTAGCTGGATACAGGATCCTGGGTTGAAAGTTATTTTGTCTTAGAAGATTAAAGGTTGATGATCACCCTTTTCTAGCTTGAAAGGTTTCATCAGAGAGATCTGCAGTCATTCTATTATTCTTTCCCTTGTAGGTTAGGGTTTTCTTACATCTGGCTGCTTGCAGAATTTTCTCCTTCATATGAACTTTGGCAAAGTTAATTATAATGTGTCTGGGAGATGATTTATTTTGGTTGAGTCATGCTGGGGTTCTGAAACTGTCTGCTATCTGAATTCCAGAATCTCTTGCCATGTTTGGGAAGTTTTCTTTGATTATCTCTTTCAGTAGAGCATCTGCACCTTTCGAAGCAACCTTGTCGCCTTCAGGAATTCCTATAAGGCAAATATTAGTTTTCTTTGAATTATTCCAGAGCTCCCTGAGAGAATGATCCATTTTTGATCTTCACTTCTCTTCCTCTTTGAGCATTTGCGAGTGTTCAAAAGCTTTGTCTTCATTGTCAGAGATCCTTTCTTTTTCCTGCTCCATTCTGTTACTTAGGGATTCCACTTTACTTTTTAGATCTTTGAGGGATGCAAGTTCTTCCTTTAATGTGTCAAAATCTTTGATGATTTTGTCTTTGAATTCATTGAATTTGTGATATAACTCTTGAATTACTCCTTGGGATTCTAATTCCATCTTTACCTTCATTCAGTTGATCTTATTTGCCATCCAAATTCTGAACTTGACTTCTGACATCTCAGCCATTTCTTTATGAATGGGATAATTTGATGTGTCTGTTTTGTCATTTCCTGGGGGAGTTGATCTACTCTAATTATTCATTTTGCCAGAATTTTCCTGCTGATTCTGCCCCATGATTGTTTTATACCATTTGGCTAGATGGGCAGGTAAGGTGAAATTGGATAGGGGGCTCCTGTAGTTGTGGTTAACCAGCCATTTGCCAAGTATCTGGGACTGGTAACTGTAGCTTTTTTCCCCTACAGCTTTGCAATGGACCCATACAGTATTAGAGTCTGAGGCTCTGGAGACCTGTTTGGTGAGGTGGGGTTAAGTAGCTCTGTCTTGTATTCAGCTGGTCTTTTTCCAATCCTAGTGGATCAGTGACTCTGGGTTGAAGTCTTAGCTGTGGAGAAATACAAGCAACTAAGACACCCTGCCCCCTATGGGCAACAACTGGGAGAGGAAAATCAACCCTTCTCATTGCCATACAACCATGGTACCACCCAAGAGGGTCATTGAGTGATTGGCCCAGGTTAGTCGTTCCAAACCAATTGACCCAGTCTGTCCCAGCTCTCAAGTGGGAGAATTCAAAAGGTCTCTAGTACTAGATAGCAGAGGACTACTGGCTGCTCAAATGTGACTCACTCTGGTGCTATGTGGAGTCAGAAAGGCCCAGCCAGTAGCAGAGTTGGACCAGAGAGCTGGCATCTCTTTCCCCACCTTGCACCTCTTTCATGCCCAGTCACTGGTAACCCCATGGGGCTATGGTCCTGCTCCCTCCAATAAGCAGATGTGCCAGGGCTTTGCACCTGCCAGAGTCAAAGGTAAGTCAGTGCCCCTTTGACCTGGCCACCACCCTCTGCCACCTGATGGTGGGGAGGTGAGGCCTGCCTGCCTCGGGTACTCAATGGCAACTGGAGAGTGTTCCACCTGAGCTCATTCTGAACCTGAGGATAACAAGTCAGCAAATGATTTTCTCCCTCAGCCACTGTGCCTTTAGCCCAGCCTCTCTGCAGCACTGGTGTCCCTATGGGTCAAGGTCTGGCTTCCTTGGGAGTCCTCAGAGTTGGGGAGGTGTCTCTCCAAGATTAGACCTCAGTGGTATCACTCTACTATTGCTTAATCTCCATGGGAGGTGCCCCTGTGCAGCTCCCAGGTGGCTCCCACAGCCTGGGAGGTAGCTGTAGTGGCTGCCCCAGAAATGTGGGACAAATGGTTACAGCAGCAGGGCAGGGCCACTGCACACAGTCTAGCAGGGAAGGGCAGGGCACTTGGCGGCTCTAGCAGGGCAGGCTCGCAGTGGCTCCGGCAGGGCAGTGCTCATGGCCAATGGCTCTGACTGGGCAAGTGCGGGGCTTGCGGCTCTGGCAGGGCAGCTCTGGCTTGTGGGGGGCACGGATCTGGCAGTGTGGGGTGAGTGCGCTTGGTTCCAGCAGTGTGGGGCATGCAGCTTGCAAGCCTCCTCCTGAAGCTGGTTAGTACTCTCCCAGAGCCAAGCCTGACAGCTTCCCCACTTTGTCTGTACTCCTAATGGGCTCACTGTTACAGTGTAGCTTTTCTACAATGGCCCTTGCAGTGTCCAGACCTGGCAATGAACCTTAGATATCCCAGTCTCTGCAGGGGTTAGGCTTCTTTACCTTCCAGTGGGGGGAGAAGGGTGGACTGGAAGTTCAAAGTGGCAGGGAAAACGTTAGTTCAACTTTCGTGCCTGGCAAGAGTGCTCAGAATCACAGCAGGGTCACTCTAGATAAGTAGTCCCCACTTCCTGTAACTCTCTCCCATGGGGTAAGACAAGAGGTCCTCAGTTCACTGCTCGCCTGTAGAAAACCTAAAGCAAGCCAAAAAAAACACTCTTGGGGGAGGGAGTGCATACTTTTCCTTTGAGGTTAGGTTTGTACCTGAAATTTGCTTTCTTAGAGTCTCAGCTTGCCTCAGCAGAGGTGACTTGCAATTATCACTCTTCTCTCTCAGCTCGACTCCCCATCTTCAGCATTGTTGGGTACTTTCTGGTCATAATCCTTCCCTCTGGATGGAAGCTTCTGTTGAAAGCTGGCTCCAGTCAGCCATCTTGCCCCTCCTAAATGTCCTTTTATTTCACCATAACATTTGTGCTCAGATTTTGGCTCTGCCTGTTTATAAGCCCCTTACCTCCACTGTACAGTATGAACACCACTAAAAACATGTGGGTATTCATATTTAAATTTAAGTTAATTAAAACTAAATAAAATGTTAAAAGCCTATCTTCCAGTTACACTAGTTAAATTTCAACTGCCCAATGCCCATCTCTGCCTATTGGCCATCATATTTGACAGGTTGGTATGGAACGTTTCCATCAGAGTAGACTATTCTAATGGACAGTTCTCATGCAGACAGTTCACTTAGTATTTTGTTACCTCTGTCTCCTTATCTGAGAAGTTTAAAACCCTAATAAAATTCCAACAGGTTTCACAATTTCCAAAACCCTCTCTGTAGGAATATATTGAGCATCTCAACCCTACTGAACTCAAGCCTGGTTCTATAACTAGCTTTGTCCAGTAAAATGAACAGAGATGTGTTATTTCTTAGCAGCGGATGTAAAACTAGTGTGTGCAGTTCACCCCATAGAATATTTTTCTGCCAGTCTGCATCCTAGAATGAAAATCAAATGAACCAGAGGTGCAGCCAATCAGGGTTGGAAAAGGTATATACACAAGAAATAAGCTTTTGCTTTTCTATGCCACTGAGTTATTGGTATAATGTAACCTACCCTGTCCTGTTGTATTCTGAGTGCTATAGGAATTAAAACTGAAAGTATGTGTGGGAGTTGGGGGTCCACAGTCACAGTACTAATGAACTATTAATGAAATATATGAAATTGGTTTTGCCAAACAGGAGACATTGAGAAAATTGTTTATGGAGGTTGCAGAGATGGTTTTCCATTTTATACATTGGCATATATTCCATCAATCTGTGAACTGTGAAACATGGCAGAAAGAATATAATTCTAGTGAACTGATGGCTGTAGTTTAAGAGGTTGAAAACCTTATTAGAAATATGGGTTAATTCCCATTGGTGGAATTTTGAGGCATACTACTCTTAAGAGCAGCTTAGAGAGAATTGGAGGTTCTCCCCTCTCCACAATCAGAGGAAAAATGCATCAAAGACAGTCAAGAAAAAGAGAATTGTAGACATGAAAAGGCAATTATTCTCAACCCCAAACACTTAAAGCCAAATCTGAAAATGTGTGAGTTAAACAATGGCAGGTGGGTATTTCTGACTTCATCAGGAAAGGGAGGTGTACATACTCAAATCCCCTGGTGTCTACTTTCTTAGCACCTTGTTCACATCTTCACTTTTATTCTTCTGATTTCTAGCTTGGAAATCCACCACAGGTTGCCTCCTAAGCATTTTTCAAAATCATTCTCTCCTTTTGAATTCCCCATTGGTTCCTTTCTTAGAACTCTCATTATTGTCACATCCTGGCAGGGTCACCCCTCCCCTCTGCACTCCTCACCTGCAATGTCCCCACACAGCTGCCCTCCTGGGAGCTGCTGTGACCTTTCCTTCCCTGAGTCATGTTACATTTCTCTCTTCTTAAAAGGCCTAAAATTTCTATTTCTTTCCTGGGGAGCCTTACTCCCAAATTTCCCCAAGAACAAAATTCAAGGTTGTCCACTCTGAGATTTTCCAAATTTCCCCATGTAGTGGGTGAGTGTTTTTAAATATTCACTGTGCTATTTATTCCTCAGAGGTAAGTTTTTTTTCTTTGAAATCACAAGCTCCTCAAAAATTACAGAGTTTAAGAAAACTGATTTGAGCCCAGTACTTGGCACACAGACATCTCAATCAGGGAGTGTGGAATCCTGGTGAAAAGGAAAACAACAGAAACACAGGACCAAGAGGAGGGTGAAGTTTTACATGTGGTCACCAGGGGACACTGTAGAACAGTTTCTGGGGCCCGATAAGGTGGAACACAGTGCTCACTGATGTGGACTTAGTAGCTGTGTCCTCTCTATGTGTGGTCCCAGCACCTGCTTCCTCACAGGCTCTGTACATCAGGAAATTTACTGTCCACAGACTCCCAGGCAACGAATTGTGGTAACAACACATTTTCATAAACAATGCCTCCTCTGTGAGACCTTTGAGAATGGATAAGACAGCCTAGGACAGGCTGAATCACTGTGAGGATGAGGAACTGTGTCGACCATGGCCTGGGCAAGCTTTCCCTATAGATGTAGGACACAATTCCTCTTCTCCTCCTACTCTTACTTTACTGCACAAGTTAGTATAGGCTTCAGAGTCTAGGATCAGCTCCCCTAACAGACCACCCCCTGGCTCTGGACCCCAGCAAGCTCCCTAGTCCCTGCCCCAGCACCAACAAGTGCCTGGGTTTGCAGGTTCCCTCTCCCAGCCTGTGCTAACTCAGTCGCCCTCCCTGTCTGCATCCCTGGGAGCAACACCCAGATTCACCTGCACCCTGGGCAGTGGCTTCCATGCAAGTGATTTCTAGGTATGCTTATATCAGCATAAGCCAGAGAGCCCTCCTGGTATCTCCTGAGCTACTGCTCAGACTCAGATAAGCACCATGGCTGTGGGGTCCCCAGCTTCTTGTCTGGATCCAAAGATGCCTTGACCAGGGCAGGGATTCTGTGCATCTCTGAGCTGCAGCCTGAGAATGAGGCTGACTATCACTGTCAGTCCAAGAACAGTGATGATTCTCGTAGTAGCACAGACAGATGGAGAAGGGGGCAAGCACTCCACAGGCGCTGGTCTGTGACTCTGCTGAAACTAAAAGGCACCTACATTGCTCTCATAAAAACAAGACTTGGGACACAAATATAAGAGGGTCCTTATCTAACAAAAGCAATCAATGTAGCCTAGTTCTGTGTACCTTCAATGAATCCCCAACAATAAAAAAAAAAAATAATAATCTCTAGTCAGAAATTTCCTCCCAATTATTCCTCAAATAAATATAAAGTATGGACATTTTTGCTCAAACCAACAGAAATACAGGAGAGAAAGGATCTGAGAGGAATTTCTTCTGCTCACCTACATGTGGACCTGAAGTTCACCATCATCCAGAGGGCAGCTGACAGGGAGGGATCATGTACAGTCAGCATGGGAGCTAACCTGTCATCCTTCCCCTCTTCGTGGGAAGGAGAAGACTCATAAGATCCTGAGGAGACTCCTGGTTCTTCTGCTATATTTCCCTGCAGGGTGCCTCCTACACATATTGCAGACCCTTCCTCACATTAAAGGCAGTGACAGCACCAGGTATTCTCCACCTGAATTCAGGAAATTGTATCACCAAGAATTGAAATTCAGTTGTGAAGATGGAAACAGGAGCCAAAAATGACAAGAACTTGGGACTTTGGGAATTGAAAAATAAATATTTTGATGTCCATTAGTTAATGTCAAGTACAGTCCAGGAAATACAAGGAGTTTATTTCTCAATTCTGACGCCCACTCTGGATGGAAGTTGTACAGGTGTTTTTAATCTTATAGGACAGTAAAACTCAAATCGTTGTTAATCATGAATTATATACTCCATCAAACTGTCAAAAGTAGATAATATGTGTTATTTAAGAACACTCCAGGGGAGACAGAGGAAGATGGTGGACCAGAAGGAATTTCGGCTGAGCTCTCCTAATATGACTGGGAAAAGAGAACCAAGCCATACATGGCACAGGAACCTTATCTGGAGTCATACCTCGAAGTGCACAGTAAGGTGGTGATATACTGAAGACAGTGTGTGATCTGGAGCAGTGGAGATTGGACACACTAGGCAAGTGTTTGGCAGCTGGCAGGAACAGCTGGCCACCCCATGCCAATCCAGGGATGGGAAGAAACCTTTCTGCAGTTTTCTGTTCTCAAGGGAAAGTTGCACTGTTGAGTGCAAAGCTTAGAAGGGTAGGCAGAGTTGAACAATGTATAGCAGCCAGTATACATCAACAGACCTGATTGGTGTGGATTTGATACCAGTTTGGTGGCAGGTGGGGCAGCCATACTGGGAAAGTCCTGGATCCCAGGGGGTAGACATTGTGGGAAGGTCATGAGAAGCTTATGAGGGTGGGCCTATTACCAGGTGCCTAAGGGATGGCCATCATTGTTCTGCCTATCGGATCAGAACTCCACTCTTGGGACAGGCTCAGGGACCCCAGAACCTCATGGAAACCGTTGTCAGGGGGTGCTGCAAGACCTGCCTCTGAAGGATTCTGGAGAGTTTTATAATCCCAACTCAACAGGATCTGAATGTTGAGGAAACAATCAGTCAATCACTGAGGACAACTAAGTTGGGAAGCAGGACCATGCCAGGGAACTAGAGAGAGGTTCCCAGCAGAGTTCCCATAAAAAAATAAAAACCTTGTGTCTATCCAATATATTGCAACATTTACATATTCCTATTAAAATTGGTCCCTTCTGATATACATATAATTTGTTTTTTTTTCTCTTCTTTTTTTTTTTTTTTTTTTATTAAATCATAGCTGCGTACATTAGTGCAATCAAGGGGTACAATGTGCTGGTTTCATATACAATCTGAAAAGTTTTCATCAAACTGTTTCACATACCCTTCATGGCATTTTCTTAGTTGTTGTATGAAGACATTTGCATTCTGCATTTAGTAAGCTTTGCCTGTAACCTTCTAAGAAGCACCATAGGTGTGGCCCCACCCTTTACCCTCCCTCCACCTCAACCGCCCCCCTCCCCTCCCTTCCCATGTTCTTGTGCTAAGGTTGTGTTATAGCCTTCATATGAGACCTATAAATCAGCTTCATAGTAGGGCTGAATACATTGGATACTTTTTCTTCCATTCTTGAGATACTTTGCTAAGAAGAATATGTTCCAGCTCCATCCATGTAAACACAAAAGAGGTAAAGTCTCCATCTTTCTTTAAGGATGCATAATATTGGCTCAGCGCCTGTGGCTCAACAGGCTAAGGCACTAGCCACGTACACCTGAGCTGGTGGGTTCCAATTCAGCCTGGGCTGGCCAAACGACAATGATGGCTGCTACCAAAAAATGGCCGGGCGTTGTGGCGGGCACCTGTAGTCCCAGCTACTTGGGAGGCGGAGGCAGGAGAATCGCTTGAGCCCAGGAGTTGCAGGTTGCTGTGAGCTGCAGCACTCTATCCAGGGTGACAGCTTGAGGCTCTGTCTCAAAAAATAAATTAATTAATTAATTAAATAAAACAAAAATTAAAAAAAAGGATGCATAATATTCCATGTTGTACATGTACCACAATTTATTAATCCATTCATTGGTTGATGGGCACTTGGGCTTCTTCCATGACTTAGCAATTATGAATTGTGCTGCAATAAACATTCTGGTACAGATGTCTTTGTTGTAGTGTGATTTTTGGTCTTCTGGGTATATACCTAGTAAAGGAATTATAGGGTCGAATGGAAGGTCTATTTTTAGATCTCTAAGTACTCTCCAAACAGCCTTCCAAAAGGAATACATGAGTGTACATTCCCACCAGTAGTGTAGAAGTGTTCCCTTTTCTCCACATCCACGCCAACATCTCTGGTTTTGGGATTTTGTCATGTGGGCTAATCTTACTGGGGTTAGGTGATATCTCAAAGGAGTTTTGATTTGCATTTCTCTGATGATTAAGGATGGTGAGCATTTTTTCATGTGTCTGTAGGCTGTGCGTCTGTCTTCTTTGGAAAAGGACTCTTCAAGTCCTTTTCCCACCCTGAGATGGGATCACTTGTCCTTTGTTGCTAATATGTTTGAGTTCTCTGTGTATTCTGGTTATTAAACCTTTGTTGGAGGCATAACTTGCAAATATTTTCTCTCATTCTGAGGGCTGTCTCCTTGCTATACTTACTATGTTCTTAGCAGTGCAGAAGCTTTTTAGTTTGATCAGGTCCCAGTAGTTTATTTTTGATACTGCTTCAATTACCTGGGGAGTCCTCCTCATAAAATATTCACCCAGGCCAATTCCTTCAAGAGTTTCCCCTGCACTTTCTTCTAATATTTTGATAGTTTCATGTCTTAAGTTCAAATTTTTAATCCAGTGACAGTCTACCTTAGTTAATGGTGAGAGGTGTGGGTCCAGTTTTAGTCTTCTACAGGTCAAGTAACGGTAAGTAGCTAGACTCATCTCTTGGTTCTCCATTCTGTTCCAAATTGAGAGAATCATATGATATTTATTTATTTATTTATTTATTTTAATTTTTATTAAATCATAATTGTGTACATTGGTGCAATCATGGGGCACAATGTGCTGAATTTATATACAATCTGAAATATTTTCATTGAACTATTTAACATAACCTTCATGGCCTTTTAATCACTATATGAAGACATTTATATTCTACATTTAGTAATTTTCACTCTTACCCTTGTAAGATGCACCGTAAGTGTGATCCCATCAATCACCCTCCCTCCACCCATCCTCCCCTCTCCCCTCTCCTGCCTTGCCCCTTTCCCCATTTCTTGTACTATAACTGGGTTTTAGCCTTCATATGAAAGCTATAGATTAGCTTCATAGTAGGGCTGAGTACATTGGATACTTTTTCTTCCATTCTTGACATACTTTGCTAAGAAGAATATGTTCCAGCTCCATCCATGTAAACACAAAAGAGGTAAAGTCTCCATCTTTCTTTAAGGCTGCATAGTATTCCATGGTATACATGTACCA
>CAUYRH010053275.1:0-11713 GCA_963574655.1 Perodicticus potto
TTTTTTTTTTTTTGTAGAGACAGAGTCTCACTTTATTGCCCTTGGTAGAGTGCCATGGCGTCACACAGCTCACAGCAACCTCCAACTCCTGGGCTTAGGCGATTCTCTTGCCTCAGCCTCCCGAGTAGCTGGGACTACAGGTGCCTGCCACAATAGCCCACTATTTTTAGAGACGGGTTCTTGCTCTTGCTCAGTCTGGTTGTGAATTCATGAGCTAAATAGATCCACTCGCCTCAGCCTCCCAGACTGCTAAGATTACAGGCGTGAGCCACTGAACCTGCCCTCGGCCTTCCTTTCATTTCTTCATTTATGCTGTCATCCAGAATGAGGTTGGTTATTTTAGGTTTGAAAATATATTTATTTTCTCTCATCCTTGACTGGTAGTTAGGCTTGGCACCTGTAGCTCAAGTGGCTAAGGTGCCAGCCACATACACCAGAGCTGGTGGGTTCAATTCCAGCCTGGGCCAGCCAAACAACAACAACAAAAATAGCCAAGCATTGTGGTGGGTGCCTGTAGTCTCAGCTACTTGGGAGGCTGAGGCAAGAGAATTGTTTAAGCCCAAGAGTTTGAGGTTGCTGTGAGCTTTGACACCACAGCACTCTAACCAGAGTAACAAAGTGAGACTCTGTCTCAAAAAAAAAAGAATAAAATCCTAAGCTGAAAACAATGTTTTAATTTTTATTATGTATTCTTTATTTTTAGTTTTAGCAACTATGCTTTTAATTTCCAAAACAACTCTCTTGTTCTCTGGTTATTCTTTTTCCATAGGAGATGATTTTTTTTGTTGTTGTTAAATTATTCAGTATCTTTTCAAAAAGTTTCTGAAGATATTTAGAATTTAAAAATAGTTCCTGGCTTGGTGCCCGTAGCACAGTGGTTATGGTGCCGGCCACATACACCGAGGGTGGTGTGTTCGAACTCTGCCTGGGCCAGCTAAACAACTGCGACCAAAAAATAGTCTGGCATTGTGGTGGGTGCTTATAGTCCCAGCTACTTGGGAGGTTTGAGTCAAGAGAATCGCTTAAGCCCAAGAGTTTGAGGTTGCTGTGAGCTGTGATGCCACGGCACTCTACCGAGGGTGACTTAGTAAGATTCTGTGTCAATAAATAAATAAAAATAAAAATAGTTCTTTTCTGGGCAGCGCCTGTGGCTCAGGGAGTAGGGTGCCAGTCCATATACTGAGTGTGGCGGGTTCAAACGCAGCCCCGGCCAAAACTGCAACAACAACAACAACAAAAATAGTTCTTTTCAGCCAGGCATAGTAGCTCATGCCTGTAATCCTAGCACTCTGGGAAGCTGAGGGAGGTGGATTGCTTATGAGTTTGAGACCAGCCTGAGGAAGAGCAAGACCCCATCTCTAAAAAATAGCCAGGCATTGTGGCGGACACCTGTAGTCCCAGCTACCCAGGAACCTGCGGCAAGACAATTGCTTGAGCCTAAGAGTTTGAGGTTGCTGTGAGCTATGATGCAATAGCACTCAACTTGGAGGGCAACTGAGCAGTGAGACTCTGTCTCCCCCCCCAAAATTAAAAAGTTCCTTTCTATTTTCTGAATTATCTCTGTTGTTTCCTTCAAAGTAAAATTTTCTGTTTGTTTACCTCAAGTCTCCTCTGTGTGCCCGTGCTATTTCTTTAAATGTCTGGGAATTCTTAGCTGTCCATTCATATGTGAAAATATATGGTAGCTTTGTGCAGTGGCAGTATTGTAGCCAATGAAGCTTATCCTGAGTTGTGATTATTGTTATTAAAACTTTTACCTTGGCTCAACACCTGTGGCTCAAGCGGCTAAGGCACCAGCCACATACACCTAAGCTGGCGGGTTCGAATCCAGCCTGGGCCCAGCAAACAACAATGATGGCTGCAACAAAAAATAGCCGGGTGCCTGTAGTCCCAGCTACTTGGGAGGTGGAAGCAGGAGAATTGCTTGAGCCCAAGAGTTGGAGGTTGCTGTGAGCTGTGATGCCATGGCACTCTACCCAGGGCAACAGCTTGAGGCTCTGTCTCAAAAGAAAAAAAAAAGAAGAAGAAGCAGGGCAGTGCCTGTGGCTCAATGGAGTAGGGTGCTGGCCCCATATGCCAGAGGTGGTGGGTTCAAACTCAGCCCTGGCCAAACTGCAAAAAAAAAAAAAAAAGAGCAAAAACTTTTTCTAATACTCTGTAGTGACATCTTGCAGTACAGTTGGCACTGGCAATTTGTTTGTTTGTTTGTTTGTTTTTGCAGTTTTTGGCCGGGGCTGGGTTTGAACCCGCTCCGGCATATGGGGCCAGCAGCCTACTCATTGAGCCACAGGCGCTGCCCAGTTGAGACAGTCTCCTTTTGTCACCCTTGGTAGAGTGCTGTAGCGTCATAGCTCACAGCAACCTTAAACTCTTGGGCTCAAGTGATTCTCTTGCCTCTGCCATCCGAATAGCTGGGAGTACAGGTGCCCGCTACAATGTCTGGCTACTTTTAGAGATGGGGCCTCACTTATGCTCAGGCTGGTTTCAAACCCATGAGCTCTTGCAATCCACGCGGCTTGGCCTCCCACAGTGCTAGGATTATAGGCATGAGCTACCAATACTGGCAATTTCTGATGATCTCTATGGAGACTGAATAAAAAAAGGAAATGAAATTTAAAAAGAGTATAGGTATGTGGTCTTGTAGGTAATCTTTTTTCCAGTGGGCTCATTTCTGAGTGGGTTAAGCTGCACAGGATGCAAAGGTAAGGAACTGTCTGGAAAATCGAGGTTTTCTGAAATTTTAAATCCATGATGTTCAAGGGTCAAACATACAGAGAAATCTAAGCTCATCTATATACTATTTCACTTTGATAAAAGGAAAGATAAATTAGAGAGCCATTGAAGACATACCATGCTGAGCCTTTCTTTTTCTTTTTTAAATTTTTTTCTTTTTCTTTTTTTTTTTTAAGACAGAGCCTCAAGCTGTCACCCCGGATAGAGTCCCGTGGCATCACAGCTCACAGCAACCTCCAGTTCCTGGGTTCAAGCGAGTCTCCTGCCTCTGCCTCCCAAGTAGCTGGGACTACAGGCGCCCGCCACAACGCCCAGCCATTTTTTGGTTGCATCCATCATTGTTGTTTGGCGGGCCCAGGCTGGATTCAAACCCGCCAGCTCAGGTGTACGTGGCTGGCGCCTTAGCCCGTTGAGCCACAGGCGCCAAGCCATTTTTAATTTTTTTTTTTTTGCAGTTTTTGGCTGGGGCTGGATTTGAACCCGCCACCTCTGGCATATGGGGCCAGTGCCCTACTCCTTTACCTATATCATTGTATGATGAACCCTTCTTTTTGACAAGAAGGGTTAGAACAGTGGCTCTGAACCTTCCTAATGCCGCGACCCTTTGATACAGTTCCTATGGGTCCCGTCCCATGGGTTGAGAACTGCTGGGTTAGAAGATCTTAAAGAGAGACCATGTCACAACAAAACAAGAATGGGGATTATGTTGTGGGTGAGCCTCATGGGAGTGCAACTCGTCAATAGAAAGTTATTAGAAACTGAGATAGTCTTCTCTGGAGGTATTTGGATTTCCTTCCATGATATTCCTGCATCTCTCCACTCGTCTACTGAGTTTTTCTCTACCAACTGGTAGTGGTTTGTTCCAAATGACAGATTTTTATTTCATTTCCCTTGGCTAACTGGCTCATTCACTTCATTCCCCAGTTGCATTGACCTAGCTAATTTTTCCAAGTCAGGCCCTGTATCACATAGGTCCTGGGCTAATCTGTGATAGTTTGGAATCAGTTCCAAATTCCTACCCCAGTCCAATCAGCAATGGCTAAGGTGAACAGAGTCACACAGTATATAGAACATGAACATTTAGGGCAGCAAAGGTTGTTATATGACAGATACTAGCGTGTATCATCCAACAACTATTGAGTGTTTACCATGTGTAGGCCACTACTGTAGGGATAGGGACTATAATTAGTAATCAGATCAAAAGGTCCTTGCAACCTTTTGGAGGGAGATGAGCTTTAAACAATAGAAATAATAAAATCATAGGCTGTGTTAAGTGTTAGGAAAGAAATGAACAAAGTAATGTTATAATTACTGGATTGAAGGCATAAGAGGTTGCTTATAATGGGAAGGCACAGAAACCTTTTTGTGTAATTGCCCTTTGTCAAGATCCCATCTTTACTAAAAACAGAAAAAATAAGCTCGTTGTTGTGGTGGTTGCCTGTTGTCCCAACTACCTAAAAGGAAGATTGCCTGAACCCAGAAGTTTGAGGTTGCTGTGAGCTAGGCTGATGCCATGGCGCTCTAGCCTGGATGACAGAGTGAGGCTCTGTTTCAAAAAAATATATTAATTAGTACTTTCTTTTTTTTTAGAGACAGAGTCTTTATCACCCTTGGTAGAGTGCTATGACATCACAGCTCACAGCAACCTCCAACTCCTGGGCTTAAGCGATTCTTTTGCCTCAGCCTCCCAAGTAGCTGG
Organism: Perodicticus potto; assembly: GCA_963574655.1. NCBI lineage: Eukaryota > Metazoa > Chordata > Mammalia > Primates > Lorisidae > Perodicticus > Perodicticus potto. The sequence continues at coordinate 4,433 of CAUYRH010053275.1, forward strand.
GACTACAGGTGCCTGCTGGAACGTCTGGCTATTTTTTTGTTGCAGTTTGGCTGAGGCTGGGTTCGAACCCTCCACCCTCGGTACATGGGGCCAGTGCCCTACCCACTGAGCAACAGGGTGCAACCCTTAATTAGTACTTTCTTTTTTTTTTTTTTGGAGACAGAGCCTCAAGCTGTCACCCTGGGGAGAGTGCCGTGTAATCACAGCTCACAGCAACCTCCAATTCCTGGGCTCAAGCGAGTCTCCTGCCTCTGCCTCCCAAGTAGCTGGGCCTACAGGCGCCCGCCACAACGCCCGGCCATTTTTTGGTTGCAGCCGTCATTGTTGTTTGGCGGGCCCGGGCTGGATTCGAACCCGCTAACTCAGGTGTACGTGGCTGGTACCTTAGCCCATTGAGCCACAGGCGCCGAGCCTAATTAGTACTTTCTAATAGAAAAGTTAGAGAGGTTTCTTCCCACCAGCCTTTCCTGGGAAAGCTGGGGGAAGTGTGACCAGCTGCTGCCATCTGGATTGTCCCTCTCAGAAACAGTTTTGTAAAGGCACAGAGTGACATCATGAAACACCAGGAGTGGAAAAGGTAAGAAGAGAGGAAAGCCACCATGAGTCACCATGGTGACTCAGGGAATAGCCTGCACATGTAGTGACTGGGGGTTTAGGGCCACCAGAAAACCTCTACCTCTCTACCCCTCTATAGAGGTAGAACAGGGATTGACCTGATTCCTGGGTGAGTCTGTCCCACCAGGTAGAGGGTGTGGAGTGGGGTGAAAAGGAGCTAGGGACCCACAGGACTGTCAGGTGCACTAATGCCAGTCCTTTTAGGGATTGAGGGAGCTGTCTGTCCAATGGCTTGTTTATTTTTTTTTCTTTTATTTTTGTAGAGACAGAGTCTTACTTTATCACCCTTGGTAGAGTGCTGTGGCACCACACTGCTTACAGCAACCTCCAACTCCCGGGCTCAGGCGATTCTTTTGCCTCAGCCTCCCAAGTATCTGGGACTACAGGCGCCCGCCACAATGCCCCACTAAAATAATGTATTTGTTATTATTATTATTATTATTATTTTTTTTTTTTGCAGTTTTTGGCCAGGCTGGGTTTGAACCCGCCACTTCCGGAATATGGGGCCTGCGCCCTACTCCTTTGAGCCACAGGTGCCGCCCTCAATGGCTTGTTTGTGATGGAGCCAGTAACTTGTGGCTGGGCCCTTGCAAAGCACAGTCATGTCTGAGTATAGAACTAGGCAAGTGGGGCACCCAGTGGCCTAATGAACATAGGGGAGATGAGGCCTGCCACTCCAATTTGGCAAGACACAGGGGAGGCACAAAGATCTCTGAAGCCCTGAGTGTTCTGATGCCCAGGTGGGCTCATCTGTGTGGCTTCTCAGGGAGGCCCTATGAACAAGCTCAGGCAGTCAGTTTTGGGCTGATCCCACAGCTCTGTTAAGTGGATTAGGGAGGTCTTGCCCTCCTGACGGTCCTCCTTTCAATCTCTGGGTGCCATTTGAATCACTGAGGCACTATCCTTTGCCAACCAAAGGCAGTTAACTCCCTAAATGGTCCCAGAACTAGGTTGCAACATCTTTGAACATCCAAAGTACCCTTTATGACTGTGGCACCCCCCTCCCCAGCCCCATGTCTCTGATCTCTGTGACAACCAGTTGCGGAAAGCTGGGTAACCCTAGATTCAGACACATTCTTGAATGTGTCTTGAATCTTCACATTCAAAGCTGTTGTCTTTGCTGATACTGGACCACCACCTAGTCTTCTCATTAAATTTCTTTAAGTCTTGTGGATACCTAAGAAGATAGTAGATCATTTAAACCCCAAAGCCTGGAGCTAAAGAAGAACAGAGAAGTAGGAAAAGAGAGAATGAAGTAGAGGAAAGAGTTTTTCCACACCTGAGGAGAAACCAGCAAAGTATCTCTGGCTACATGAAGAACCCAGAACATTATCAACTCCCTGCAAGAGATTACAATGCAGGTACTAAAGATTCCAACTATAAAGAAATTGTGAAAGTGACAGAAATGGAATTCAGATCATGGATGGCAAATACAATGAAGGGAATTGAAGGGAAAGTAGAAAACCAGCAAAAAGAAGTCCCAAAAATGTCCCAAGAAATTAACAAAATGAATGACAAAGTCTCTAAGGATCTGGACAAAATTAGAAAGGATATAATTGAGCTTAAAGAATTAAAGGAGGCCAAGCGCAGTGGCTCACACCTGTAATCCCAGCCTTGGGAGGCCAAGGCAGATGGATTATCTGAGCTCATAGGTTCAAGACCAGTCTGAGCCAGAGTGAGAACTCATCTCAAAAAATAGCCAGGCATTGTGGTGGGCACCTGTAGTCCCAGCTACTTGGGAGGCTGAGGCAAGAGAATTGCCTAAGCCCAAGAGCTGGAGGTTGCTGTGAACTGTAATGCCATGGCACTCTACTGAGGGTGATAAAGTGAGACTCTGTCTTAAAAAAAAAAAGGAATTGAAGGAGGCATTCAGGGAGTTTTAAATATAGTAGAAAGTTTCAACAACAGATTAAACCATGGAAAAGAAAGAATCTCAGAGGTTGAAGTCAAAACTCTTGAGCTAACCAAGTAATTTAAAGATGAGTAAAGAAAAAAGTAAAAGAAGAGCAATCCCTTAGAGCAGACGTCCTCAAACTTTTTAAACAGGGGGCCAATTCACTGTCCCTGAGACTATTGGAGGGCTGGACTATAGTTTAAAAAAAAAAAACTATGAACATATTTCTATGGACACTGCACATATCTTATTTTGAAGCAAAAACACAACGGGAACAAATACAATTCACACCGAAGCATGTGGCCCGTGGGCTGTAGTTTGAGGACCCCTGCCTTAGAGAGTTATGGGACTACATGAGGTGTGCAAACATGAATTATAGGTATTCTTGAAGGACAAGAAGGAAGTCTCAACAGCATAGAAGCTCTAGTTAATGACATTATAACAGAAAATTTCCCAAGCATCAGCAAAGATTAATAAATATACATAGTATTTGGGTATACAACCCTGGGAAAACTTAGTTCATGTGGTTCAAAGAGAGTTTTTCCTAGACACATTGCAATTAACCTGGCCAAAGTCAAAATGAAAGAAAAATTTCTCACAAGCAACCCAACATAAGTAGCAGCTGAGCTGAACTATGAGGGCAAGCCCATCAGGGTACTGTTCTAAGTGGAACCATTACAGCCAGAAAAGAGTGGGCGCCTAACTTAAACCTTCTTTTTTTTTTTTTTGAGACAGAGCCTCAAGCTGTCACCCTGGATAGAGTGCAGTGGCATCACAGCTCACAGCAACCTCCAATTCCTGGGCTCAAGCTAGTCTCTTGCCTCTGCCTCCCAAGTAGCTGGGACCACAGGTGCCCGCCACAATGCCCGGCCATTTTTTGGTTGCAGCCGTCGTTGTTTGGTGGGCCCGGGCTGGATTCGAACTCGCGAGCTCAGGTGTACGTGGCTGGCGCCTTAGCCCGTTGAGCCACAGGTGCCGAACCTAACTTAAACCTTCTTAAACAAAACAACTGCCAACCTAGGATTCTATATCCTGTAAAACTAAGTGTAATATTTGAGGGAGAAATCAAATCTTTTATTTATTTCATTTTATTTATTTGAGACAGAATCTCACTCTGTTGCCTTGGGTAAAGTGCTGTGGCATCATCATAGCTCACAGAAACCTCAAACTTTTGGGCTCAAGTGATCCCCTTGCCTCAGCCTTCTGAGTAGCTGGAACCATAGGCCTCCACCACCATGCCTGGCTGTCTTTTCTATTTTTAGTAAAGATTACTCTCGCTTTTGCTCAGGCTGGTCTTGAACTCCAGAACTCAAACCATCCACCCACCTCAGCCTCTCAGAGTGCTAGGATTACAGGTGTGAGCCACTGAGCCTGGCTGAAATAAAGTCTTTTCCTTTTATTTATTTATTTATTTATTTTGCAGTTTTTGGCGGGGGCTGGGTTTGAACCTGCCACCTCCGGCATATGGGGCTGGTGCCCTACTCCTTTGAGCCACAGGCACCGCCCCTCCTTTTATTTTTTGAGACAGAGATGGGTGGTGCCTGTGGTTCATTGAGTAGGGTGCTGGCCCCATATACTGAGGGTGGTAGGTTCGAACTCGGCCCCGGCCAAACTGCACCAAAAAAATAGCTGGGCATTGTGGTGAGTGCCTGTAGTGAGCTATGAGAATCACTTAAGCCCAGGAGTTTGAGGTTGCTGTGAGCTATGATGTCATAGCACTCTTTCAAGGTTGACAAAGTGAGACTATCACAACACCCGGCTATTTTTCTGTTTTGCAGTTCGGCCAAGGCCGGGTTTGAATCTGCCACCTTCAGTATATGGGGCCGGCGCCCTACTCACTGAGCCACAGGCACCACCCTTTTTATTTATTTTTAATTTTTAATTTTTTTTTTTTGAGGCAGAGGTTCAAGCTGTCACACTGGGTAGAGTGTTGTGGCTTGACAGCTCACAGCAACCTCAAACTCTTGGGCTTAAGTGATTCTCTGGCCTCTGCCTCCTAAGTAGCTGGGACTAAAGGCACCCGCCACAGTGCCTGGCTATTTTTGTTGTCGTTGTTTTAGGTGGCCTGGGCTGGGTTTGAACCCGCCAGCCTTGGTGTACGTGGCTGATGCCCTACCCACTTAGCTACGGGTGCCGCCACCAGGCTGTGTTTAGAGATGTGGTCTTGCTCTAGCTCAGGCTGTTCTTGAACTTGTGAGCTTAGGCGATCTGCCCACCTTGGCCTTCCAAAGTGCTGAGATTACAGGCATGAACCACTGCACCTGGCCCAAAATAAAATCTCTCTCTCTCTTTTTTTTTTAGAGACAGTACAGGCGCCCGCAACAATGCTTGGCTATTTTTTTGTTGTAGTTTGGACGGGGCCAGGTTTGAACCCGCCACCCTCAATATATATAGGGCTGGCACCCTACTCACTGAGCCACAGGCGCCGCCAAAATAAAATCTCTTAATGACAATCAAACATTAAGGAAATTTTCTGGTATAAGACCTACTCTGCAGGAAGTACTCAGACCTATATTATACTAATAAAACAACACAATGGACACCTAGCAAACTAAAGATGCCTGGATACCAAAGGATAAAGCCTAGCTACCACAGTGGCCTACATGATAAAATAAGGCAGCAAAGCCCCACACAACAAGATGAACTGAACTTCACCCTACCCATCAATTGTCTCAATAAATGTGGATGGTTTGAATTCCCCACTGAAGAGATACAGGCTGAATGACTGGATTAAAAAAAAATACAAGCCAAGTATAGGCTGTCTTCAGGAAACACAGCTAACTACCAAGGATAAATCAAGACTCAGGGTGAAGATCTGAAAAACAATATTTCTTGCAAATAGAAAAGAAAGGAAAATAGGAGTTGAAGTTCTTATTTAGACATATACCATATACAATTGATGTTAAAGTAACAAAAGTAAAAAAAGGCAAAGATGGACACTACATTTTTTTTTTTTTGAGACAAATTTCATTCTCTTGCCCAAGCATCATACTAGCTCACAGCAACCTCAAACTCCTGGATTCAAGAGATCCTCCTGCCTCAACTCAAGTAGCTGGGACCACAGGTGCCTGCTGCAACACCTGGGGAATTGAATATACCTTCTTCTCATCAGCTCACAATCATTCTCTAAGTTTGATAATATCTTAGTCCCAAATCAAACCTCAACAAATTAAAAAGAACAGAAATTATACTTTGTGTCTTCACAGATCATAATGGAATTAAAATAGAACTCAATTCCAATAGAAACCTCATCCACACACGATGTCATGGAAACTAAACACCTGTTCCTGAACAGACACTGGGTCAAGGAGAAGATAAAGAAAGAAATCATTAGATTTTTTTTTGAATAAAACAACAGTGAGGCTAAAAACTATCAAATCCTGTTGATAGGACCCTGAAAAGCAGTCCTTTCATGAGGGAAATTCATCATATTAAATTCCTATATCCAGAAATCTGAAAGTGTGCAAATCAACAATCTGATGAATCACCTCAAGGAACTAGAAAAGGAAGAACAATGCACTTCCTAACCCAGCAGAAAAAAAGAAATAACCAAAATCAGATCAGAACTAAATGAAATCAAGAACCAAGGAAACGGGCTGTGCCTATGGCTCATAGAGTAGGGCGCCGCCCCCATATACCAAAGGTGGCGGGTTAACCCGGCCTCACTGAAATGCAAAGCAGAAAAATAGCTGGGCGTTGTGGCGGGCGCCTGTAGTCCCAGCTACTCGGGAGCCGGAGGCAAGAGAAACCCCTAAGCCCAGTTGGAGGTTGCTGTGAGCTGTGTGATGCCACGGCACTCTACTGGAAAAAAAAAAAAAAAGTTGGTTCTTTGAGAAGATAGAGTGGATAAACCCTTGGCTGGATTGACCATAGTCAGAAAAGTAAGATCTCTAATAAGCTTTATCCAAAATAAAAAAGGGAAAGGGAAATAACAACAGATACCACAGAAATACAAACTGTCATCACCAAATACTACAAAAATCTCTATGTCCAAGAATTTGAAAACATGGAGGAAGTGGACATACACCTGTAATCACACTATCTCCCTAGACTCAGCCAGGAGGAAGTGGAACTCTCAAACAGACCAATATCAAGAAATTGAAACAACAACAAAAAACCTTCCAACAAAAAAAGTCCCGGGCCAGAGTATTTCACGCCAGAAGTCTACCAAGCCTTAAAAGAAGAGTTTGTACATATAATGCAAAATCTATTCCAAAAACATTGAGAAGGAAGGAGCCCTCCCCAAGTCCTTTTACAAAGCAAGTATCATCATGTTACCAAAACCAGGAAAGGACCCAACAAAAACAGAAAACTACTGACCAGTATTATTAATAAATATTGATGTGAAAGAACTCAATAAAATTTTATCAAACAGAATTCAGCTACACATCAGAAAAATAATTCATCATGACCAGTTGGGCATCATCCCAGAGATGCAAGATTGGTTCAATACATGCAAATGTAGGCTCCGTGCAGTGGCTCATGTCTATAATCCTAGCACTTAGGGAGGCTAAGGTGGGTGGATTGCTTGAGCTCAGGAGTTCAAGACCAGCCTGAGCAGGAGTGAGACCCCATCACCACTGAAAATAAAAAAAAAAAACTAGCTGGGTGTTGTGGTAGATACCTATAGTCCCAGCTACTCTGGAGGCTGAGGCGGAAGGATCACTTGAGTGATCCCCAAGAGTTTGAGGTTGCTGTGAAATATGATGCAATGGCACCCTATGCAGGGTGACAGAGTGAGACTCTGTAACAAAAAAAAAAAAAAAAAAGAA
>CAUYRH010053281.1:0-18671 GCA_963574655.1 Perodicticus potto
GCAAGCAGGCTCTTTAGAAATTCTCTTAGTTAAAGTTGAAGTAGCTTGTAGCAGGAAAAGAATATCGGAAAATAAAATGTCTGTGCTCTAATCCTCTGCATGTCTTGAATTTCAAACTTTGACCGTGGCTTTGATGTGCAGACTTCATGCTGCAGGGCATGAAAGATTGAGTGGCCTTCTCACTTCTCTTTTCCGCAGAAGCAGCCCTGGTGGGGATGTGAACGGGGAGGCGTTGGGGCTCTGCGGCGGCCTTTCGTGTTAGTTTCATAGCTGGGTTTGGTAGATTCCTGGGTTAGTAACTAGGCTAAGTCGATGGAAACTATCAAATGGTTTGAAACTTCTTTGGAAGTTTTGAATTTTTTAGGGGGTTGTTTTCATAGTACATACCGGTTCATTCTGAAGTGTTGGCTTTATATGGGAAGACCAGGGATGGAACAAAGAAAGGCTAGAATCTTTTTAACTTGGGACAATACACAGAGTCTACAGAGAGATGATCACAAAACGCACTGAGGTCTTCACCTGCCAAACTTTTTTGTAGAAGTTGCCTTGGTTTTTCAGGAAAAAAATCAAAGCTTTAACAGGTAGCCTCAGTCCTTTCTGGGTCTCTTCCATCAAGAGCAAAAATGGGTTAAGATCCTGAGGAACAAAACGAATAAGGAAAATATTCATCTGCACATTGAGACACACTAGATACTCGATGCATATTTAGGGAATGAACTAAGTCAAATTTGGGGTTCTTGTTTTATTGGAACTGGAATTTCTAAAGTGTACATTTTTAATTGATTCCTTTAATCTGGACTATAGATGTGCAAGAATGCTCTCAATTCTAAAACTTTGAATAAAAATTATGTGTTCAATAATATAACAGTCAACTCTAAATCAAATTATTTAAAATATTTTCTTAGCTTACATAGTTCATATAAATAAAATTTTCCCAGGCTCTTCTTGAATTTATTGAGTTTTTTTCTGATATGGGCCTGTAGTTGTTAATCTCCCAGTTTCATGAATAGACATATTAATATTTGCTCTCCTTATCTCTCACAATTGTTACAAAGTACAAATGGAAAAACAAATATGAAAATTCTTCAAAAAGCCAAAAGAGCCATATAAAATGTATTTTACTAACTACTGCTGAGAACACTCAACTCATGAGTACTGGAGAGTTTAGTGACCACAGAGAGTAAAAACATGAGTGGCGACCTTGTAGGTCAATCCAAACACTATGGTACTTTCAATTATTGATAATGGCCTTTCTCTCTCTTCTTCCTTTCCACTCCCTCCGTTTACTTCCCTTCTGCAGAACCTCTACCTGTAACCAGTGTTTCAATATATGATTATAAACCTTCTCCTGAAACAGGAGTCCTGTTTGAAATTCATTATCCAGAAAAATACAACGTTTTCACAAGAGTAAACATAAGCTACTGGGAAGGTAAAGACTTCCGGACCATGCTGTATAAAGGTAAGTGGCAAAGGCAGGCCGAATAGCTGACTATTACTTTTTACAAAGCTTTTCTCAAATGGTGGTCTTTTTACTTTAAAGAAGTACTATAATCCTCTATTTGTCTTTAATAATGGTTATTTTTAATAACCCATTAAAAATAGTTACTGATTCAAGAAAATCTTAATGAGGACTCTTAGAACTGGTTAGTTGAGAGCCACGCAGACAGCATGCGTTCAGCATGAGGAAGACTCAAATTTTATCACTTACGTGTTACTCTTGCCAGAGGCATCATATCTAGTATAGGAAATAAATTCAAACGTAAGTTTAGAAGCACCCCACCTTATCATTTATTTTGAGGCATTTTCTAGGACTGGGAAGCTAGAGTGTTGCCTTCTACAATGTTTCTCTTTGGCTCCTTTGTATACATTTATCTGCAGGATCAGCTAAATAATTCCATTAAGATATGTAATTTTTTTTTTAAGAGTCTGACTTTGTCCCCCTCGGTAGAGTGCTGTTGCATCACAGCTCACAGCAACCTCCAACTCTTTGGCTTAGGCAATTCTCTTGCCTCAGCCTCCTGTGTAGCTGGGACCACAGGCGCCAGCCACAATGCCCGGCTACTTTTTGTTGCAGTTTGGCTGGGGCCGGGTTTGAACTCACCACCCTTGGTATTTTGGGCCCGCACCCTACTCGCTGAGCCACAAAATTGATTTCACTAATTTTTTTTTTTTTTTGGTATTAACTTTATTCTATTTTCTGTATAACTTTAAGTACATAAAGGTTTATTTCCACAGACCTCAGGAAATGGGTAGAAATCACAGAACTATCTCTCTCCCCACCAAAAAAAGTTTGCAAAAAAGTTTGCAATTGTTTGTCAGGGTGGGGACTGAAATTTATATTAGCAATGTTGTGTAAGATCTTACATAAATTGAGACCTAAAACCAGTCTGCAGGGGAAGTTTTAGTCCTCTGGTTCAGGTGCCTGGACAGAAGCTGTTAAGTTGTTGAGCATGACAGAGAAAAGGAGGCAGTGAAGATGGATGGCAGGCACCAAGCAGGTAAAGAGGAAGGAATGCCAGACATCTTGGAATGATGTGTTGTTTTTCCTTTAAAGGCATCTCTGTAGGAAGGTGCTAGGCAGGGATCCCAGAGACAGAAAGAGTCCAAGACAGCTTTAATGGCCCTGGATGAAGGGCACTGCTACAGTAGCTAGTACCAAAGAACCTCCTATCTCATGGTTGAAACAGTCCCAGGATGGAATGCAGAATAAAAGGAATGCTTACAGGGAACAATTTCGCTTGGAATGCCAGATGGTCAAGCCTCAGCTTTTGATCCAGTACTACCCTTGCCTTCACTTGTCTACAGTGAAAAATTAGTTTGTTAGAAGAACTGTCAGGAATCAATACCAGCTCCTACTACCCTCATGCCCATTTTACTAGGGATCTTGTGGGGAAAGAGAAGAGAATCTAGGAGAATTAATACTTTGACAGAAGTACCAAGTCAACCTCTTCTAGTAGAAGTCTGGGGTGGGGTGAGAGGGAGGGCGAGAGGGCATTTCACTTCATTGGGAGTAAATTCAAGTGAAGGAACTTGAAATCTGTCAGGACACGGTGGGGCCCAGAACAGTGAGAAAAGGAAGGCAAAGACGGTAGATGATGGCATCAAAGTTGGCTGATTATAACTGAAGATACGTACTGGTGAAGTTGAAAATGGGTAATAAAGTACCAAAGCACAAAGGGCGTGTTATCCAGAAAAATGTCACTTCAACTTACTGCTTTTACAAACTCCCTTCTTCCATGGATATTTTTCCCCCAGAGACACTGTTTAAAATATATGTAGTAAGTTTAGGGCTTTAAAAAACCTTTTTAAATCAAATAAATGGAAAATATTCTTCTTAGTAAAGTGTCTCAGGAATGGAAAAAAATATATCCAATGTACTCAGTACTCCTGTGAAACCAATTTATAATCACTCACACTTGTATACGAAAAATGTAACACAACTATAGCCTAGGATGAAAGAGGGAAGGGGAGGGAGAGGTAAAGGAAGAGGTAAAGAGGCAAAGGGCAGGTGGGTCGATAGAGGGGGGTTTAGTAGGGGGACCACACCTAAGGAGCATATTGCAAGTACAAGTTGGATCTGTCAGGTATAGAACATAAATGTCTTAACGCTGTAATTGGGTGAATGAGGTGAAGGCTATGTTGATTAGTAGGATGTAAGCACTCCAATTTGTACAAATAATCAACACATTGAATCCCATAATGGCATAAATGTATACATGATCTACGTATAAATGACTTAATTTAAAAAAATCCAAAAATAAATAAATAAATAAAATAAAATAAAATAAACATGAACTCCACAAATTATTACATTCTTTACTTTCAGGGAAAACACTATCTGCAAATTAATAAGCAGAACTTTATTTTCTTACAGATCTCATGCAAACACAAGTTTATGAATGATTAAAAAACAATTGCTGAAACTTTTACTGAGTTACAAGCCATGAGTTTAAAAATAATATGCCCTATTTTTAAGTCAATAAATTTTTATACCATTTTTAGTTTTCAATTCAATAAGTAGTTCTTGTAGTTTTCCCCTTATTTCTTTTGAGTTAGATTTACCATGATTTTCTTTAAAGTTTTCTAAGCGGAATTCTCAATTTTAATTTTTTCATTTTCTGAACAAGTTAACCTAATCTATTTATTTTTATTTTTATTTTTATTTCACTTATCTATTTATTTTTCTTTTTGAGGCAGAGTCTCACTATGTCACCCTTAGTAGAGTTCTGTAGCACCATAGCTCACAGCAACCTCAAATTCTTGGGCTTAAGCGATTCTCTTGCCTCAGCCTCCCAAGGAGCTGGGAATATAGGCGCCCACTACAAAGCCCGGCTATTTGTTGTGGTTGTTGTTGTTGTTGTTGTTGTTGCAGGTGTCATTGTTTTAGCTGGCCTGGGCCAGGTTTGAACCCGCCAGCCTCGATGTATGTGGCCAGCACCCTACCCACTGAGCTATGGGCGCCGCCCCAATCTATTTTTAAATTAGGCTAGTTTTTATATGTGAAAATATTTCTTGTATAACTGTCTTTTATAATGTCATAAGGAGGTGAAATACCTTGAGTTTGTATCGTAAAGTAAACTGCTAGCATAAACCTAATCTTTACAATCTTTTTATATTATCTTCTCCATTTAATATCCCAAAAGTTCCTGTAATAAAAATTTAACTCAAATTATATTATCTTCTTAGGAATTCTGGCAGGAAAAACCTTTCAGGATGAGTCTAAAAATACATTTTCATGTTTAGCCTTCTACTAATTCTTTTTTACTGGCCATGCCAAAAGTTAAAAGAAATACTATTTCATAGGTATTTAACCATAATTGTTTGGAACTTTCTAGAAGGCTGCATCCTTTAGAAAACCATATTTTTAATGTAATTGATTCTTCTCCTCACAGATTTTTTTAAGGGAAAAACAGTATTTAATCACTGGCTTCCAGGAATATGTTACAGTAATATCACCTTTCAGCTGGTATCTGAGGCAACTTTTAATAAAAGTACCCTGGTGGAGTATAGCGGTGTCAGTCATGAACCCAAACAGCACAGGACTGGTAAGTTCAAATTTAGTGTGAAATAATTAAATGATACGTCGCTTATTATTTTTATCCTATGATAGATTGTGTTCCAAAACTCAGAACGAAAACAAATGTATACATCTAAAAATCTAAAACAAATTTTCTATCAATATAAAAGAAACCGCACAAAATATTCAATAAGAAAAAATCTACAATATGTCAATGCAATCACAGAATTGTAACCTTAGAACAAAAGGGCATATGACACTATCATAAGTTATAACTAAGTAACTTACTTGACTGAATCTAGTAGGCATGACTTACTCTATAACCTCACAAGTGCCCTTCAGGACAACAGTCTAGTAAAGACTATCAGATTATTAAAGGAAAATATTGAAATTCAGATGTATACAAAAATTGTGGTGCCTAATTTTAGTAGCATCACTAATATGAAGCACTATTACAGGAGGAATGGAAAAGTGGATGGGTGTAAGAACGGATGGATAAAGTAAACATATATTTGCTAAATACCCATCGCCAATATAAGCAACACTGTGTGTGCCTAAGGCGCTGAAGTAGTAAGAACGCTGGAGATACCGATTCGTGTGATGAGCGATGGGAATGGGTTACAACAGCTCACCCTTGAGGCCCTGTGAAATTCCAACATGGCGCAGTTCTTATTAATTAGGCCAAAACCAGGAAACTTTCAGCTAAATAACTAATTTGTCTCATGTCAATGTCTAAGGTTTTATATGTATTTTTCACTATTCAATTCAAGTAAAGATACATTAATTAAACACTTTCTGCCTGAAAGTTGTTCTAAGTACTGAGAAAGAGAGATGAAGGCAAAGACTAGTGATACAGAGTCCCCGTCCTCAAAAATATGGTCCATGCACAATAAAAATGGCAACAATACAAGGCAGAATATGATCAATGGCATAAAAGAGGTACAAAGGTATTTAACAGATAAATGGCATAAAAGAGATGCAAAAGTATTTAACAGCACAAAAAAAAAAAAAGGAGAGAGAAATTTTTATTAGGAGTTCACAGAAGGGTGGTGCCTATGGCTCAAAGGAGTAGGGCACCAGCCCCATATGCCAGAAGTGGCGTGTTCAAACCCAGCCCCAGCCAAAAAACTGCAAAAAAAAAAAAAAAGTTCACAGAAGATGTGATATTTGAGCTACTTTTTGAAGGATATCTAGAAACTATTGCAGGCAGAGACCATGCAATATGTCTTCATAATTTTTTGTTGTTGCAGTTTTTGGCCGGGGCTGGGTTTAACCCACCACTTCCAGCATATGGGGCCAGTGCCCTACTCCTTTGAGCCCCAGGCACCACCCTGTCTTCATAATATTTTACCCTTAAAAATGTGGGCTTCCATGGCTCATAAACTCATTTTGTGCTCGTATGTCTCACTTTGCAGAAGTGAGGAGTGAAGCTGTATTTCATATGCGTGCATTAGCACCTCCAAAAGTGATTCATGTATTCAACTCTTCTCGGTACAACTGTGTTTCAAGGAATATTTTTATCTTGATAGCTATAAGGACATTAAAAATGTGGGGGAGGGTTGTAATAAAGGTCCAGGGACAGCGATACATTTTTTTTAAGTGAGATTGTGATAAACTGAGGAATATTTACCTGTTCCACTTCAGAAGTGATTAAATTATCACTTCAATAAACATGCTATCCTGAGTTAATATACTTGAGGTGTGACTGTGACGTACAACATGTGCAAAATATTAAAAGTTACGTACTTGTCCCTAATGTAAGTATGTCTATATATGAGAAGTCAAATTCAACTCCATTTGGTAAATCTGCTTGTGTATGTGACTCAATAAATACAAAAAAGTTGCTTGAAAATGAAAATTCTCTTTCTTACAGCACCTTATCCACCTCAGAATATTTCCGTCCGTATTGTGAACTTGAACAAAATCAACTGGGAAGAACAGAGTGGCAGTTTCCCAGAGGAATCATTCCTGAGATCACAAGACACAATAGGAAAAGACAAACTTTTCCGTTTTACAGAAGAAACTTCTGAAATTCCTTCTGGCAACATTTCCTCTGGTTGGCCTGACTTGAACAGCAGTGACGATGAAACTACATCTCAGCCTTATTGGTGGGACAGTGCATCAGCCACTCCTGAGAGTGAAGATGAATTTGTCAGCGTAGCTCCCGTGGAATACGATAATAACAATACACTCAGCGAGACTGAGAAGTCTACATCAGGCTCTCTCTCCTTTTCCCCTGTGCAAATGATACTGAGCTGGTTACCACCAAAACCACCCACTGCCTTTGATGGGTTCCATATTCATATTGAAAGAGAAGGTAAAGCAGTAGGGAATCGGAGGAAACAAAAAATTAAGAAAGGGAACAACTTAACTGGGTATCCAACAAGGAGTGAAAGAAGAAAGCGAAAAGAATAGGTTGAACCAGAATCTAAAATTCTGAGTAATTCACAAGTAGCATCGGAATACATTTCACTGGCCAGTATCTCACATACTCAGGACACTGGGGAAAATCTTGTATTTGGAAATATTTTGAATTAAAGATCTAATCATCACCGAACACCCTAGAAAAATTTTGTTTCCTATTATGAAAATCTGTGAAACATACAGAGAAAAAAATCTTTCTTACAAAATGACGCCCCCTGCCTAAGAGTAGAAGGCCCAAGTCCTGCTTACCAACTACTCTCATTCAGTTGTGCTCCTCTGGAACCAGAAACCTCATTTTTGCAAAGAAGAGCTGGTACTAAAATCGAAAATACACAGCACTTGATATTTCCACTGTAGTGACTATATTATTTTTTGTATTCACCTATACAGACTTTGAGATTCATTCTTTATTTTAGTCCACTAATTTATGAAAGCAGAACCGTGACACTCAGCAAATTTGCATCATGAATTATACAACAATTGCTGTTTGTCAAATTTTTATGGTTATTTGCTGTTTATTTTCTTTTTACAGTAACATATTTCATTTTATATTTTTCAGTCTAGTTTGTGTGGCAAAGCTTCTTAAACTGTAAAAATTGAAGTCATAATGACAGCCTTATTTTCATCCTTATTTTTGTATAGCCTCCTATATAACATATTATTTTCTTCTACTTTATTTAATAGAAGGAGATATAAAATCTGTGGATTCTTGTATACCAGAAGATAGAGCATGCAATCATAACCAAATATTACATGAAATTGAAATCCTTTGTCACCGCCAATTATTTGAGCCTAAAGTCATTTGTCTGGATTTGCTTATATTTTTTTTTAAAAAAAGGTTTTCTGGTTTTCTTAATCTGTCTTTTATTTTTCTGTTTCCCAATATGTTCTATGGTAAATAGGATCCTGTAGCTCAGAATTTTTTTTACTGCCTATTTCCATGAAAGTTCCATCATGCTCTGATCTGACTATAGTATGTCCTTTTTAAGGCTTTTATAGTCACCCACTGATGACATGACTTCGCATGAAGCAGCAGGAGATGAACTGTGAAGCAATGTAAAATAATTCTTGCTTTTGAAAGTTCTGGAAGCAAAGAGACGAAGAGAAAAATAGTACCAGTGTCAGAAAATTTATCCCGAAAAATTATTTCTAGCTAAAAATAATTCAATACATTTTAAAGCATTTCTGGATATTTGATGCTACTGCAAAGAACGTATATTTGTTGCTGGTTTTTTTTTATCCCTTACATCCAGATGAGAAAGCCGATGATTGGCGTCTTCTCTTGAAAATCTGCCTCTATTCTTTGCATGTGATTTTGTTGGGTAAGCGTGCATAAGGATATGCAATGTACCCTCACCCTAATGTTATTGATTTGGACACCGTGATTTTTGTTTTGTTATTTTAAAATATTACGTAAAAAATTACATTCTTATTCACCCTCCTTTTATAGTATCTTTAGTTTAGAAGTATAATTGACCAAAGAAAGAATGTTTTTTTAAAATACCTATTTCTTAAATGAATTGAATTTTCTATACCCTGGGCTCTTCCAGGTATCCATTCAGATTTCTTTCTCTTTTTTTTATATGTGACTTAGAGAACTTTACTGAACACTTGACAGTGGATGAAGAAGCACATGAATTTGTTGCGGAACTGAAGGAGCCTGGGAAATATAAGTTATCTGTGACAACCTTTAGTTCTTCAGGATCTTGTGAAACCCGAAAAAGTCAGTCAGCAAAATCACTCAGCTTTTATATCAGTGAGTAGCAAAAGAGATTATTTTGCACTTACGGGAATCTAGAACATTGAAACTGGGAGATTAATAATGCTCGGATGTCAATTATTCACAAACCTTAGAGATCTTGGGTATTCTTCAAGGTCAGGAGAGGCCCAGATCCACATGAGCTTTTAGACAGGAGTGGAAATATACTATATATGTTTAATAGCTTGCAAACCTACTCAGGGATTTAACTTGATAACTTGGGGATTTATTTTATCATTGTAATGATTGTACATTTATTAAACTGACCTTCTGCACTTGCCATAACTAACTCTCCAAGGATATGGAAGCATAGTTCGGGAAATATGACTTTTGTTTGAGGCCACAGTAAAACATTGTATAGGACAATGTGAAAAATCTCATTAGAACATTAAGCTTCTGCGATTGAAAACAAAAACAAAGATTCAAATGTAGTGTAGTCTGTGTAAAGGTGACAGAAGAAGCCAAAGCTAGTGCATCCAAACCCCACCCAATGTCAAGTCTGAGGGCAGCTTCTACTGATTGCACGGGGTGATAGCGGAGAGGAAGCCAGCCTTAAAGCCCGCACAGGGTGCATGTCTCAGGAACAGGTTCAGCTAAATTATATTTACTGGAAGTTCGGAGACCAAAACTCAGTTCCCAACTCATCAGGAGTTAAATGTGCCTTTGGTCTGCATTTAAAAAAAAAACAAAAACAAAAAAAAACCGCAAAGGGCAAGGAATAAAATTACTCTCAGAAAAGTAATTTGCCTTTTGCACAGGCAAAATGCCATCGTTCATTAAATAATCCTCAAAAAGGTGAGTGGGAGGGGAAGGGCCGAGGAAGATCAGTTCACGTAGCAGCTTTAAAATGTTGAAAATGTCTCATATGACATTTTTACTTAAAAAAAAAAAAGATAACACCCCTAAAGTTTCCATCACACGCAGAAAAGTGTGTTCCTAATTGCCTTGGGTGTTTTTCAACCGTGGGAGATCTTGGACATACGATTACTTGAAAATGAGAATGAAAAGTCAAGTATTCGGTTCTTCCTATGAGGCTCAAAATGCTTCACTGACCCAAAGATTTCCTCGTCCACTCGTGCAGGTCCTCCGCTATTGGTAATGGCTCCCACGAAAGCCTGCTCAACAATTCCTGCCTTTCTGCTTTGCTTTTCTCTGATTTTCGACGGTGCTTCACAGTACACAGCCCAAATCACAGAACTTAATAGTGCGGTTTCTTTCTAGTCTTATTTTATTTTTGCTCACCTTGCTTCTCATACCAAATTATAAAATCCTAGGCTAGGGCTATACTATTTGCTTCTTTTTTCCTTCTTTTTATGCATTCAACAAACATTTATTGAACTCTTTTTATGTGTCAGATACTCTGCTCTGTTCTTAAAAGGACCAAAGTGACTAGTGCCATTCAAGACATATCAGAATTGCTCAAAAATAAAATTATTTCAAAGAGACGCGTCTTAGTAATCATCTAGAATAGCAGTTCTCAACCTGTGGGTCGTGACCCCTTTGTAACAATGAAAATACATTGCAGAATTAAGAAGGTTGAGAACCACTGATCTAAAAAAATATGGGCCACTAGAAATTTTGGTTTTTCTCTGCCTATAAGAGAACAATAAAACTCTAGAGTGCCTAGGAATTCTATTCTGTGCCAATGAGCTATTCGGAAATACCGTGTGGACTCATTTAGTTTGACAAAGGATACTACAAATATAAATACTGATACTTAACTAGGTAAGTGAGCAACAAATTAAGGTGGCTTCATTATGCTCCGTATAATGTAATCACATGCCAGCAAATTATATTTACAGCCCATTTCCCTGACAAAACTGTTGCAGATATTCTGGTACTGAGTGGGCAATTTATTACATCAAGATTTATGTTGTTTGCTGTTGCACTGTGATTTATATTTATGTACTTTTGAAGGCTTTCCCGGAGATGAGTTAAGGTAGAGATTTACATTCATCCCCCAACAGCCTTAGGAAGGGAACATTTTTGTTATCCCCATGTTTCATATAAAAAATACCAAGTCATGGCAAGCTCAGTGATTTTCCCAAGAGTCAGAACAAAGATTAGAACCCAGGAGTATTTGATAACAAAATCTCTTTCCATGCAGCTTGCAATGACCCTTACCTTGTGTGAACTCAGGTCAGTACTGAGGCAAAACTATTGAATAAGTGAACTTGTTTCCTTCCTCCCACTTTCTCTCTGTGTGTCTTCATAACAGTAACTACAGTTCACAGTTACACAGTTCCCTAATGGATAGAACATCATTTGATCTTAACAGCAATCTCATGAAACAGATTACCCAGAAAGCATCATGATAACGTCTCAGAGCACTGACTCTGAGCACAGGAGATCTGGATTGGGTCATTAGGCCTGTGACACTGGGCAGGTCATTTGGGTCTCTGCTTCATTTTCCCCATCAGTAAAACAAGGCAGTTGATCTCTAACATTCTTTTCAATTTGAACTTTCCATGATTTTTCCACTTGACAGATGCAAAGACTGAGATTCAGGAAGATTAAATCATTTGGCAAAGGTTGCATTGCCAGTGATGAGCAAAAAATAAGTCTTGGCCCACTTTTCCTATCTCCAGATTTTTTGCCATTTCACAGTGCTCCAGGAAGTCTCACGCAGGATTAAAGGCATGGATTTTCGAATCAGAAGTCCGCATATGAATCCCAGCTCTGCTTTCCCTGTCATTGCTTCTGTTTCCTTACCTGAAAAGAGAGACCTAATAGTAGTATTTACAGGTTTGTTACAAAAATTAAGGGATTAAAATATATAAACACAAACTTAACACAGAGCCAAGCATTAGGCTCATTAATATACATGTTGCATAATTACAAAATATATAATGAATGCTATATCTCTTTGCTAATATATTATCATCTCATTATTATTATTTTCCTTGCACTATATACACTATTTACAGAGCCAGCATCTGCTCTGCCCTGCAGAACCACTTGCTCCTTTTCCTCTCCTGGGTTTCAGCCTAGCAACACAGCATTCAATTAAGGAACAGAGAAATGCCTCTTAAGCAAATAAAAGGAAGTTGCACATTTGCATTTCAGCGGGGACTTTCTGTAGATAATCACTACCTTAACATTTCTTGAGTCCTTCCTATGTGTCAGGCACTGTGCTAAAAACCACTATGGAAATCTAAAAGAACAAAGCTATTGATAGATGGGCACTTCTGTGGGGATGATATTTTATGGTAAGGAACTTATTCTGTCCCTCCCATCACCCCCCACCCCGGGGTTCAGTTTCTTTAATTGATCCCACCTGTTGCCTATTTCATCTCTATTACAGCCCCAGCCTACCTCTTTGTTCCTGTGGCTGCCAAATTTAAATTTTTTCACGGAGTAGTAGTGGTGGTTAATTTTAATTTTAAAGCAATTATTTCTGGGCAGCAAAGACCCTACTAGCAAAGGAATTGGTAGCACTGATGAATGCCACACTGCCACACCCACTCTTTGTTCAAAGAAAAATAAATTCTCTCTGAAGAATTTACCAGAATACTCTCTAAGAGATGCTTATGATGACTGCAGTGGAGCTTCTGGCTCCCAGTAGAACCGTGGTTGTGGTTGCTGAGGCTGCTGTGAGGTCATGGAGTTGAACTTCAGCAGATCTAAAGAGTTGCCGGTCTGACTGCCAATCTGACTTTGAATCTCTTCACAAGGGCAAAAGGAAAACAACATGATTTTTAGAACTAGAATCTTTCCTCCCACCAGCTCAGTGTCCAATTGCCCTTGTGTTCTGATTTGAAATGTTCAGGTCCTTCAGGAGAGTGGATTGAAGAGTTGACTGAGAAGCCCCAGCACGTGAGCGTCCATGTTTTAAGCTCCACCACTGCCTTGATGTCCTGGACGTCTTCCCAAGAGAATTACAACAGCACCATTGTGTCTGTGGTGTCACTGACCTGCCAGAAACAAAAGGAGAGCCAGAGGCTTGAAAAACAGTACTGCACTCAGGTAAAGGAAAGGGCACACCTGCCCTGTGGAAGCACAGCCTTGTGGGGCAATGCTGGAGCAGGTGCACGGGCGGTGCTGAGCTCGCTCTGGGTGGGTGTGTTGTAAGCAGAGTAACCAAGAACCAGGGGAGGGGCCAGGAAATGCCAGGCAATGGCTCTTCAGTTACACTGTCATCTTCCTTTCCCTTCATCGAAGGGCCAAGTTCCTTTACTTTCAATGCGTATTCAACAGAATCTGCAGAACATCTATAATGTGCCAGATTCTAGGATAGATGTTGGAAATCTAGATAATTTTTAAATATCCTGCTTTCTCAGAGCTTCTAATCTAGTGAGAACAATGGGGCAGTGAACATCAAATTGCTGCACCACGTAGAATGAGGCTTGAGCCAAAGATAAGTGAAGAAAAGCCGGATGAGTTCACGGGGAGAAGGAACAGAGCACGTGAAACATAGATGGGGGTGGGGAAACAGGTCAGAAAAACTTCCCAGGGGAGGAGAGAGCCAACAGAGGGTTTGAGGGTTTTTTGTTGGTTGGTTCTGCTTTTCCCATTCTTTTAATTTTTATTTAGACTATAAAAGTAATATGTGCTTGATGAAAAAAGTACAAAAATTGAAGGTATATAAAGTAAAAGCACCTCTTTACCCATCGCCCCTGAGCAGAGGCAGAGACAGTGTGCACATCGGTGGTCCTGTGAGTGGCTGACAGAATGAACACACACCCCTGGCAGCCATCCCCGAGGACACTGAGTGAACTTGGCTCTCAGATGCCCGGAGAACCTGGGACCCCAGTCCTATCTGCCTAAAATCTGGTTTTATTTATTTATTTATTTTCTTCCCCAAAGCCAAAAAATAAATAAATAAATTATGGATTCACATGGAGTACATTAGAAATGTAACGTTCAGAAAACATGTTTGTGGGCGATGCCGTGGCTCAGTGGGTAGGGCACGAGCCCCATGTACCCAGGGTGCCAGGTTCCAACCTGGCCCCGACCAAACTGCAACAAAAACATAGCCAGGCATTGTGGCATGAGCCTGTGGTCCCAGCTACTCAGGAGGCTGAGGCAAGAGAATCACCTAAGCCCAGGAGTTGGAGGTTGCTGTGAGCTGTGTGATGCCACAGACCTCTACCAAGGGCGATAAAGTGAGACTCCGTCTCTACAGAAAAAAAAAAAGAATACATGTTTGTTGTATGTGAAAACTATTTGAGATATTCTCACGCCTCCCAGGAAAATCAAGCAGTTAATGAAATTCAAACAATGATAAATTTTAAATTTTAAATTCATTTTAAATGAATTCAGGAATTGTGGCCTTTGAAGCACCACAAAGCCATAGAATGCTGAGATAAGCCCTTACTTGAGATTGAGGCTACCCATTGACTTGAATTAAATTAAGGAATAAATATGCTAAACTGATTAACTAGTAATCACGGCTCATTGTACAGCTAGCTTATTAGCTTCCTTCCCTGAGCATACCCAAGATGACTGACATTTTATGTTGATAGAAAAATGTGTTTCCCTACAGATCATGACTTAGAATTCAACTGCTACAAAGTACATTTCTTCCTCAGTCTATTGGACAAATTACATGCTTTCACATAAGAAGGCAGTGGCTCAAGGTACAGATAGATGTGGTATATGATAAATGAACCAGAAAGGGCTGGTCCAAGTGCACCTTGACAATGCCTTCTTGAAATACAAGTACGAAAACAGAATGTGAAATGTCACATTAAGAGTTATGGGCCAGGAGACCAATGTTGAAAGTGGACTGTAGGAAATAGACTGTACTAGGCATCATCTCAGTTACCACAAGAATTTTTGAGGGGTGTGTTAATATTTCATCACCATCACTCATGGTCCCACTACACACGTACACACACATACACACACACATGCACTCACTTTTTGGATGAGGAAACATACATTCAAAAAGTCTCAAGAACCAGCCATGAACTAAAATAAAATTCTAAGCCCCCAAATGACTCGGGTGACCCTCTCTTGGCCCAGGGGATCCCAGGGAAACCTTAAGATTGAGATCCCAGCCATGACAGGATGGGAGGTCAGACACACCTTATTATGCCCCCACTATGGTAACAGCCATTGGGCTTTTTTCTAAAGGGCTAAACAAATCAGTCTCACAATCCAGACCAGCACTCTTTCCTGATAAGGAACCACCAACCATGAGTAGTTTAACCAGTTTATGAAGAGGGTTTTCACATCCTCTGCTTTGCCTTTTGACACCAGTGGGTGGCCATTTTCTGAACATGGACCCCCAGAAGAGGCACAAAGCTCCATTGCACAGACACATGTTTATCATGTACGCTCCTATAGCTTGTTAAATATCTATATTTGACCACCATGCTCAGTATAAATTCCTGGTACCATTGTCCCTGGCTCAAAGCACATGTTTCCAGCTTCTAGCCAGGGTTCTGCTTTTCAGCCTGTTGGAATGGCCACCCACAGGCTGCAACCCTTTATGAGAAATAAAGCTCTCCTTTTCAAATTTATGAAACTAATCATTTTCTTCTGTTAACACAGCCTAGAGTCATGTGGCCATTAATCAAAGGGATCTGTAAGATATCAGTATGGATCTAACTTGGGCTTTGGGCTTATTTCCTAAAGCAAACATTCTCCAGAAAAAAAAAATAGTAATAATTTTTAAATTCTATATTCAATAGTAGTGTGTTTATGTTAAGTGAAAAATTCAAAACCTAGCACTTGTTGGAGAGAAACTTATTCAATGATATTTGTTCAAGTATGGTAAGGAAGACCTTATTCAGGATCATCACAACATGCATAGAGGCCATGGCAATGGTCTTGACGTGCTGGAGAGAGATTGGGCTCAACTCCAAATACAATACAGAAAAATGGGAATTTAGAGCCAACAAGCAATGGTGAGAGATGGGAGTGGTCAGTGGATGAAAACTACTAAAAGGAAATAGCAGGGGTCACAGGGATTCTGGCAAATCCAATCCAACCTAACAGGATTCTTGCTGAAGACAGGCTGGGGTGATTAGAGTCACCTGGAGGGTGGTGAGGGATGCAGAACTTGATCAGATATCAAGGATGATCAGATGGCAAGGATGGGGGTGCTTGCTAAATTAATGACTGAGTGAGAGATTCTTTGCTAAAACTGAATTGTATAAGGAAGTGCCCACCTGGGCCTAGAAGAAGGTTCAGAAGACTGACTAAAGATTGGTCAAGCAAAGAATTTTCATTATTCTAAAATAAGACTGATTCTAAAGTCACACACATGTTAATAACTCATCATATTTCATTATTTTATATTTGAATTCTCTCTACTTTTTCCATACCACTGACTATACCACAGGATCATCGCTTTGTATATGTGATGATCTGTGACATTTGCTGCTAGAGCCCCACTCTGCCCTGCAGCTCTGCTGACTCCTGTGTGACTGTGTGGGTGAGGTGGGTCCTGCGTGCAGTGCAGAGATAAGGGTAACTTAGATCTGCACCCTGAGCTTATGAAGTTCAGAGTCTGACCATCTATGTAGGCACATGGTACATATTAATTTGAATTTGTGCTCATCATATACATACACATATCTGTGTGTTACTTCATGCTTGATTTTTTTTATTTCAGGTTAATGTCAGGGTACAAACAATTAGGTTACAATATTTGCATTTGTTAGGTAGAATCCCTCTTGCAGTAGTGTCCTTTTTATGCACATGTCCCAAGGAAAGAATTTCGTGATGACTCTCCCCTAACAACAATTATAATGCTATTTATTAACAAACATATGTTGAACATAAAGTCATTGCTCAATCTGTGTTACATAAAGAACTCAGTTAATTCTTCACAATAAATGTACTCTTAGTATTCTCTTCCAAGAGACTCGCAATCAAATTTCAAAATTAGGAGCCATCATATATGCATGCATATTTATTTTTATTTGGTCCATGAGTGCTTTCTGACAACTTACAGGACTATATAGGAACTAACAAAATCATGCAAAAAGATAATTCAATCTTTTAGCTTCATAAATGAAGAAATGATAAGGCTAAAAGGCCAATATTTAAGGAACCTTCCCAAAGCCACACAATGGTTAGTATCAGAGCATAGAGCAGAACCCAAAAGATCTGACTTCCTAGCCAGTGCTACTTCTGTTCTCTTTAGGGAAGTCACTTCTACCGCCAATCTTGACAGAGGCTGGAGCACAGATTCCAGAGCCAAATAGATTTGGGTGTCAGACCTGATTTTAACAGTTAAAAGCCAAAAGAACCTGAGTAACCTTCTTCATCACTGTAACCCTTAGTGTCTTTATCTGTAATAGAAGAAAAAACATATTCTTAAAGGGGGCAGCGCCTGTGGCTCAAGGGGGTAGGGTGCCAGCCCCATATGCCGGAGGTGGTGGGTTCAAGCCCAGCAAAAAAAAACAAACATATTCTTAAAGGATTGTAATAAAGATGACATCAGACCTAGATGGATGCTTTTTGAATCAAGGGAGGGGAACAGGGAGATTCTAGAGATCCTCCATAGAAAAATCTGAGTAACTATAATAAATACACAGGAAAGAGCCAGTGGAAAGAGAATCACATAAAGTGGAAATAAGACTATTTCAGACTCAAAGGAGCTTCCGCTATTATCCAGTTCAACCCCATTCCTTAAAAGTCTAATATTGTTAGTACTTCTTCTAGCAATGCTCTTGATTACATCTTTCCTCTTGTTTCTTTAGCTGATGAGGAATAGAATTGGTACCTAATTAGGAAGACATTAAGCTCAACTGAGTTCTTGGGAATGAAGGATAAAGCCAGTCAAGAAAGTACTGGAATAATGAGATGTGTGGAAGTTGAGGGAGCAAGCATGTAATGATCTTGTGGTAAATAAAACACATATTATTTAGTAAGCAGAACGCAGGAGCATTTTTCCTTTACACCTTCAACACACTCCCTCTGCCCCCAGTGAAGGAAGTTCAAAATAAATAAAAAGTCATAGAGGGATAGAAGTGTAAATATATGTTTGCAACTCAGCAAATATTCATACATTGGGGGAGGGAAATATTGGTGCTTCTAATTCATTACGAAGGCAAGTAATTTGCAATACCATCGTCTTCTTGTCATTTATTTTTTATTTTTTTGATAATGTGATGTATGTGCACAAGCAGCTTTCTCATTGAAAAAAGTATAATTTCTTTTTTTTTTAGTGTTAATATTTTTTTTTAAATATATGTATTTTATTATTCTTCATTACATGATTTCCCCCCCACCCCACCCCTCCGTGGTAAGACAGAATTGATTTACGGAAAAGAATACAGAAAACACCAGAGCTCCTGGTAGAGGGAGAGATTTCAAGTGGGGAGAGAGATGCTCTCTCCATTCCTCTCCCGATCTTTCCCCGTCTCCTCCTCTAGGCCTCTAGCCTCAGGGTATATATAGGTATATGGGTTCCTTGGCCAGGAAACGAATGAATACAGTCCCTTCCACCAGGGGCAAGGTGAATGAGTGTATCAATGAATGGACACAGTCCATCCATGGAATTCAGGCCTAGGA
>CAUYRH010053282.1:0-26849 GCA_963574655.1 Perodicticus potto
TTGTGGCGGGCACCTGTAGTCCCAGCTACTTGGGAGGCGGAGGCAGGAGACTCGCTTGAGCCCAGGAATTGGAGGTTGCTGTGAGCTGTGATGCCACAGTACTCTATCCAGGGTGACAGCTTGAGGCTCTGTCTCAAAAAAAAAAAGGGGGGGTGGGGGAGAAAGAAAAAAGAAAGATAGAAAGAAAGAAGAAATAGAAAAAGACTATACCCAAGTCCACTTCCCCCAATCCATAATAAGCAGAACTCCCTCCCTGGGCAAGGCCCAAGCAAATGAACTACAAATAAGAGAGCCGTCAACAGCACAGCATTCTTCAGATTTAAGACGCATGTTGTGAAGGCAAAGGAAACACTACCTGGGGGAGGAAAGGAACAGAAAGCCTCCCAGAAACAGGGAGGAGCAAGGAGTCCAGAGACCACCAGCTTTGTGAGCCCAAGCAAGGCTCCAAATACTTGTAGGCTTCAGAGTCTTATAAAGGTAGAACATTGGATTGAATGAATGAAGGTCCAAAATTCTAAGATTTTTAAGACAATCTCTTCAATATCTGGGTGTTGCTCAGGCTCAGTGACACTAGTTCTGATTCCCAAGGCTGCACCGTGGTGGCTAGAAAATTTTTGCTTCATCACTTCCCAGCACAACAGGGTGGGTTGGAGAAAAACAGGAAAGACGCATCCTGTGTGATATTGTGACGGAGACTCCCTATCTCATGTGCCCTCACAGGAGGCTCATATCTTTCATCACAGGCCAGACTTACTCAGGCACTGCCCTCAAAGCTGGACTCTTATCCTGTGCTATTCCATTGGAACCCACTATTTATTTGAGTCAAGTAGGAAGATTCCAAAAGCATTTCCTAGAAGCATTTTCACAATTTCCAGAATACGTTTTACTTCTCGTTTGAGAAATCTGAAGTTATCAGTGGAATTTGTTCTTTTCATACACACAGTTTAATGCAGAAAGCACCAAGAGTTCTGAGCCTTAGAACACAAATAAAGGCCAACCCCGACGGCAGAGTGCCCAGGCCAGGAGAACAGGCTGCTACCTTAAACTGCTTAGCCACCTCGCCAACAATGGCAATCTAAAGGCTGCCAGGGAAGGTATAGAAAATCAATGCACACACGCTTTGACAGACAATTCTGGGTGCAGAATGCCTGCCACGGGTAATAAATCACTTCATTTAAGTTTATCTTTTTAGCAGTGCACAGTGGATTATACCCATACATCACTTCAACCTCTTCTCTGCCCTGTTGACAAAGCACAAATTGAGAACGATGGTGGGAAAGCTGGAAGAAAACAGGGAGAGAGACCAAAGAGCTCTGCCACTCTGCCTGTGCAGTAGAAGAAATAATAATAATATTAATAATGATGACAGGCCAGGCACAGTGGCTTACACCTGTAATCCCAGCACTTGGGAGGCCGAGGCAGGTGGATTGCCTGAACTCACAGGTTCAAGACCAGTCTGAGGCAGAGTGAGACCCCATCTCTAAAAAATAGCCAGGCGTTATGGCAGGTGCCTATAGTCCCAGCTACCTGGGAGGCTGAGGCAAGAGGATCACTTGAACCCAAGAATCTGAGGTTCCTGTGAGCTATGACACCATGGCACTCTACCAAGGGTGACCAAGTGAGACTCTGTCTCAAAATAATAATAATAATGATCATGATAACAAAAATGGTAAAGCAATTTTACTGTTTTGTTTTTGAAATTTCCAGTTCTATTTGTAAAATCTGACAGAGCTATCTGGATTTATTAATAAAGTTACCAGGGGTGGAAAATGCATATTGTATTTATCTATTATTTCAGCAAGATCTCAAACACTTTGTTCTTCTAATAATGTATGAGTTTATGGGTGTCACCAATGACACTGCTTAGAAACTGATGTCCTGAGAACCGTGAGGTCCCGAACTCAGGGTGGTAAATGGGATTTCTGGTTCAGCAATATGGTGGCAAACTTAGATAATGTGGAAAAACAAAACAAAACCAACCATGACCAAAAAAACCCTCCCACTACAAACACCTAGGAATACTGGACAAAATATAACCCAAAAAGAAAGGCAGCAAAGAGAACGGAAGTACGTGAGCTGATTCTGAAACTGTTCCGATAACTCACAGAAGAAATCTTGTATTTTAAAAGCCAAGTGTGGCGCCTCTGGCTCAAAGGAGTAGGGCGCCTGCACCATATGCCAGAGGTGGTGGGTTCAAACCCAGCCCCGGACAAAAACTGCAAAAAACAAATAAAAGCCAAGCAGTCAAAGGAGGTGAAACCTTGAGCCACCATGAGGCAGAAAGTTGTAACTGAAACTCTGAAAGAAGTCAGGATCTTCAAAGGGATAATTCCTGAGAAAAGAGGAAAAAAAAAAAACAGGGGGAAAAATCACCCCCTGGAGCAGAGGTCCAAGAGAACACTTTGTGTCCTTAGGCTCTAAGTGAAAAAAATAACTCTCCCCTAAAAAAATGGATATCCCAAATCTGAGCCTTAAACAGGGTGATCCAGGAATTACCAAACAAAGATATGAGCAGAAATACTATTGGCTCCAACCCAGTGATACTCCTGGAATCTCTAGAAGCAGCAAAGCAAACTGTTCTGCAAAGGCCCCACCGTCAGGCCGCCTGAGAGTCCCCCAGAAAAAAAATAATCTCACTAAAGATCAATTTAGAAGAAAATTAAAAACTGGAATACACTCTAAGCAAAAAATAGCAAACACAACAAACAAGATCATGAGAGCTCCAGGGAATGTGGAATAATAAAAGTGCAATTTGAGAACGAGAATACAAAATAAGTATGTTTAAAACTATTAAAAACAGGCTCGGCACCTGTGGCTCAGCGGGCTAAGGCACCAGCCACGTACACCTGAGCTGGCGGGTTCGAATCCAGCCCGGGTCCACCAAACAACAATGATGACTGCAACCAAAAAATGGCCGGGTGTGTGGCGGGCGCCTGTAGTTCCAGCTACTTGGGAGGCAGAGGTAGGAAACTCGCTTGAGCCCAGGAGTTGGAGGTTGCTGTAAGCTGTGATGTCACAGCACTCTATCCAGGGTGACAGCTTGAGGCTCTGTCTCACACACACACACAAAAAAACTATTAAAAACGGGAAAAGGAGGAACTAAAACTCGGAAAATATACCATGAAAAAAGTAACAGTCAGAGGTGAAAGTGAAACAATACTTTTAGGAATAAATATTATAATCACTGAAATTAAAAAGTCAATAGATAAGTTCAGTAGTGGATTAGACACAGAAAAAGAGAGAATTAAGTAAAATGGAAGACAGACCATAGGAAATTACTCAAAGGCTATCAGAGAGATAAAAGGGCCTGAAAGAGCAGCTAAGCGCGTAGAGTACGGTGATATGCAAACCTCACATGTCCACATAGTCCATGCAATCTACACGCATTTAATACATGCAAGATCCAGGTAATGAAAACAGAGATACTGTGTTAGGCTGGGTCCTCCAAAAAGCAAATGCCAAGAGAGGATATTGGGGGAAATACCTATAAAAGAAAAAGAAGAGAAAGCTGGAGTAGGCAGGAAGAACCTTCAGACCATGATGCAGGTATAATGGAGAGAGGGAAGGAAAGAGTACTGAGCAGGAAGAGAATCAAAGTAAAACTCAGTTGTAAGTTTTAGGCACCCTAATGTGAGTCACTGAGCCAGAGTCACCCATGAAAGGATCTTACACCCTGCAGCAATGGGCCAAGCATTTGTGTCACTGCCACGCTCAGCCATCAGCCTGGAGCAGCCCAGGAGAAATGTGGCTTCTGAGTGAATCCTGAGACGTGGCATCAGGGCTCGGTCAACTACCCCCTGCAGGAGATCTGAGCAGCACGGTTTTAAGGCTGGCATGGTGAAGGAGAAGCAGTATTTTAAGAGATAACAGTTAAGGATTTTCCAGAATTGTGAAAGCCATGAAGCCTCCACATAAAGAATACAGAGTTCTGAAGCAGAATAAATAAAAATAAATAAATCCATAAATGTACACAATACAGAGATCGCAGAACATCCAAGACAAAGAGAAAACTTTAAAGAACAGCCAGAGAGAGGGACAGATTAGCTGCAAAGAAACAAAAGACCTCTCAGTAAAAAAAGAAAGCTGAGCCAGGCACAGTGGCAGGCACCTGTAGTCCCAGCTACTCAGGAGGCTGAGGCAGGAGGATCACTTGGCACAGGAGTTCTGGGCTGCAGTGTGTTATGCCCAGCCAGTGTCTGTGCAAAATTCAGCATCAAAATGTCAACCTCCCAGGAACAGGGGACCATCAGGTTGTCTACGGAGGGGTGGACCAGGCCAGGTCAGAAATGTGGGAAGTCAAAACTCCTATGCTGACCAACAGTAAGATCATGTCTGTGAATAGCCATGGGCAGCATAGTGAGACCCTGTCTCTTAAAAAAACAGGGAGAGAGAGAAAGAAGGAGAAAGATTGCAGAGAAGACAAATGAAACACTCATTCACAGGGGTGAGGGAAGGTTCTAGACCTAGCCAAAAGTCACCGAAAGACAAGGGCAAAGAAAAAGGATGTTTCAAACAAAGACTGAGAATGTTCACATTCATAGGACTTTGCTAAAAAACAGCACTGAAAGATATATTTCTAGAAAATAGGCAGACCTGGAGTTACAAACATCTGACTTATATACAACTCGTCTGTACGAATGGAGGCTATTACAGGAAATAGGTAAATGCTCCCGTTCTAACTTACAAACAAATTCAAGTTACAACAAACCTACAGAACCGGTCTCATTCATAACCTGGGGGCTGCCTGTAGTTTAAAGCAATAAGGAGCAAAGATGCTGGTCAATTAATAAATATTGTTTGGGTTGTATAGAACAACAAAAATAGCGAATAAAATACAAAATACAATAAAAGACCAAAAAGGAAAAGAAACTAAAATATTAAATAAAAAGAAAATAAATCGGGGGGGTGTTATTGGAGTTAATTTCAGACTGCTATTTAAGGCTATGGATTAAATATTTGAAGGTAACAAAGCTCGTAGAAGAAAACTAGGGAGGAATTGGTAGAACTCAGTTCAGTAGGAGACGGGAAAGGAGAAAAAGAAAGTAAAGTATGGGAAATAGGAAGCATGAAATAAGAGAAATAATTCAAAAACTATCAACAAGTACTATAAACGCAAACAGACTGAAATAGCTGGTTAAAAACAGACTATTAATAGCTGGTTTTAAAAACTCAGACTCAGGATTTTTCTTTTCTTAATTTAGCTATGTGCGGTTTACAAGAGGCACAACTAAAATACAATGTAGGAAAGTTAAATGTAATGGCGTCAGAAAACATATACCAGACAAAAACTGACCAAAAAGGCTGAAATCACTATGTTCATATCATTGACAGACTAAAGCAAAAGCATCCTTAAGATTCACTGATTCTTTGCAGGGCTCTTATTGGTTCTTTCCAGTTAGAACCTTCTTGAGCCATTTCTCTCATCTGTAAAATGCAGTAATAACAGACTTTTTAAAAAAAAACTATAATCTCATTTTGGTTTTTTTTTTGAGACTGAGTCTCACTTTGGCCCCCTTGGTAGAGTGCCATAGAATCATAGCTCACAGCAACTTCAAACTCTTAAGCTCAAGTGATTCTCTTGCCTCAGCCTCCCAAGTAGCTAGGACTACAAGCACCCTCCACAACACCCGGCTATTTTTAGAGATGGGGTCTCGCTCTTGCTCAGGCTGGTCTCGAACCTGTGAGCTCAGGCAATCCACCCACCTCATCCTCCCATAGTACTAGGATTACAGGTATGAGCCACCACGCCTGGTCTATAATCTGTTTTATTTTTAATAACAAAAGTAAATACAGCAAAATGTTAACACCTCTGTTGAACCTTTCTGGTGGGTACGTAAGTAGGAGTTTTATTATTGTATATTTTTATATATTTGAATTATTTTAAAAATAAACATGTTGTCATTTTTTAAATTCACAAACCCAATAACCAAGTAAACACACAAGATTGCAGTAAACAGCAACGCTCTCACATACCATTTGCAAGCCAGTAAACTTTACAACTTTCCTAGAAGATGATTTTGCAAGTTACCCCAAAGCTTTAAAAATGTAGACACCCTTGAGCCCACCAGAGCTTCAATATTGTAATTTATCCCAAGGAATTACTCAGACATGTGTACAAACACGTATGTACCATTTATAGCTGAGTTAATTCTAATGGTAAATAATTCAAAACAACATGAATATTGTTGGAAATTGCTTTAGTACATTTTAATACATTTGTATATCACAATAGCACACAGTCATTAAAATTCAGGTGATGGAAGAATATTAATGAAGATATTATATATTAATAAGTAAAAAAAACACAAAGCAGTCTGCACAGCAGAGACTTAGGCTTTATTTAAAAATGAGTGTTTTACCTACACAGACAATGGTTTGGAAGGACATACAAAAACTGCTAATGAAGCCTCTCTAGAGGGTGAAGATTCTGGACGCCTTTTGTTTTATTGTGCTTTTCTGTGTTTTCTAAGTTGTCTCCAGTGAGCATATGGTGCTTTGCCATTAGGAAAAAAGCAATCATTGTTGCTAAAGGAAACAGCAATAACTCCAGTTTACACTCTAATGTGGGGTCGACAAACTATATCCTGCAGGCCACATCCTGCCTGCCACCCGTTTTTGCACCTTCCATGAGTTAAGAAAGGTTTTACATTTTTACATGGATGAAAAAAACATCCAAAGAAGAATGAAATTTACAATATCTCATTCTAAATCTCTGTGTCCAAAAGACACAGCCCTGTAAAATAGGTACTATTACTCATTTTATACACGAGGAAACAGAAGCTTCCAGATGGGATGTGTAAGTCGTCAAAGATCTCATGGTTAGTCTTTGAGCTGGAATTCAAACTCAAAGAGTCTTACCTAGACAACTTGCTCTATCCTTTGTCATATAAGTGCCTAGGTAATACCCTCAATTTTTTGTCTCTTGGCTCAAAAAACCTAATATATTTATTATCTGTCCCTTTACAAAAAATGTTTGCAGACCCCTGCTCTAGTTGACACAGAGAAAGTGGCAGAGAAGACCAGGAGATTGTCACAGTATTGATGGAGATTCCTACCCCTGGGGCCACAGAGTAGCCAATAACCCATATGGCTCTCTCCCAAGCAACTCTACAAGCTCTCAACATCCAGAGACTGAGTTTCTTTCCTCACCTGCTCTGACTATGTTATATCCATTTATCTCTCAACAATGGATGAGAAATACAAAGCAAGAAAAGTTCAACTTATGGCCAGGCACAGAGGCTCTTGCCTGTAATCCCAGCGCTCTGGGAGGCCAAGGTATGGGGATTGCTTGAGCTCAGGAGTTCAAGACCAGCCTGAGCAAGAGCAAGACTCCGTCTCTACTAAAAATAGAAAAACTAGTCAGGTATAGTGGTGCATACCTTGGTGTAGTCTCAGCTCCCTGGGAGGCTGAGGCAAGGGGACCTCTCGAGCCCTACAGTTTGAGGTTGATGTGAGCTATGATGCCATGGCACTCTACCCAGAGTGAGACTCTGTCTTAAAAAAAAAAAAAAAAAAAGGAAGAAAGAAAAAAAAGAGAAGTTAAAACTTAATTCAGTCAAGGTTATCACTACTTAGAACCTTTGGTGAAACAGTCTGTTCAAGGGAAGAGATCTGACTTTTTTTTTTTTTTAAAGAGACAAAGTCTTGCTCAGTTGCCCAGGCTGGAATACAGCAGCACAATCATAGCTCACCACAGTCTCCAATTCCTGAGTTCAAGTGATCCTCCTGCCTCAGCCTCAGACTCCCGAGAAGCTGGGACTGCATGGTCGCACCACCAAGCTTGGCTAATGTTTTCATTTTTTTGTAGACACAGGGTCTTACTGTATTGTCCAGGTTGGTCTCAAACTCTTGGCCTCGAGCAATCCTCCCACCATGGCATCCAAAGTACTAGAATTACAGGCATAAGCCACCATACCTGGTGCAGATTTGACTTTTGTATCATCTCTAGAATTGATTTATCAGTGTTCTCTGTCACCTAAAATAATTGAGAATTGGCTACTTACATGAAGTATCAGTTTGTTCACTCATTCAACAAATCCTAGGTATGTACTCGGCTCAATGGATGGACCAGCTAGATAGAGCAGCCCACAGATTAGTAGTAGATATCTAGAAACAGATATGTATATATGTATATGTAAAACAATACAACACAACACATTCTATAACTGAAAGCAGTTTTTAAAAAGTACAGGAAATGGCCTATCATCCTATCTCTCTCTGGGAGGCCATGGCGGGTAGAATGCTTGAGCTTAGGAGTTCGAGACCAGCCTGAGCAAGAATGACAGAGACCCCATCTCTAAAAATAGCTGGGTGTTGTGGTGGCACCGATAGTTCCAGCTACTCTGGAAGCTGAGGCAGGAGAAGCACTTAAGCCCAGGAGTTTGAGGTTGCTGTGAGCTGACACCACGGCACTCTACCCAGGGCAACAGAGTAAGAGTTAAAAAAAAAAAAAAGTACAGGAAATGCAAAATAAAACCACAGAGTGATATGGCACACACCCGTTAGAATAGCTATAAACAAAAAGACAGAGATAATACCAAGTACTGGTAAGGATGTGGAAAGGTCAAAACCCTTAGACATTGCTGGTTGGAACAACAAAAAAAATGCCACAGTAAAACATTCTGGCAATTTCTTTAAAGGTTAAACATACATTTAATATAAGACCCTGCAATTCTACTCCCAAGTCTCTACCCGAGAGGAGAAAACACACGTCCACACCAAGACTTGAATGCATCTGACCACAGCAGCATTATTCATAATAGCTCCAAACTGAAAACTAACCAAAGGCCCTTTCTCTGGTGGCTGGGCAAACAAAATGTGGTACGTCCATTCAAAAGAACCCAAGTCAACAATAAAAAAGAACCCACTGCAGATGTGTTCGACGTGGATCCAACACATTATGCTGAGTGAAAGAAGTCAGTCTCAGATGACTACACCGTGTATGATTTTAAGTGAAATTACTAGAAAAGATAAAACTATAGAGACATAAAGCAGATCACTGTTTGCCTGGGATTAGGAGAAGAGCAAGGATGAGCACAACATGATAGTTGGATGTAGGTATGGATTTACTACAACTCAAGTAGACTTTAAATGAGTGAGTTTATCAGATGCTAAATGAACCTCAATAAAGCCGTTTGAAGCAAAACTATGGAGCAAAAGACAGCTAACCGCTGGAGATGGGGGAAGGGAAGGGAAGGCTTCAGAAGAAAGAGAAATTTTGAGATGATGTGATGATATCTGCGACACTTAGTTGGGCAGGGATTTAACAGTATGCAAAGGCAAGAAGGTGACTCAGGGGGCATTTAGGGAAGGAAGCGAAGGGTGAGATCCTGGCACTTAGAAGGGAAGGCCTGCTAAGAAGTTGGTAAGGGATGGGAACTCATTAAACAATAATGTAATGAAGAATAATAAAATACATGTATTTAAAAAAAATAAAAAAATAATGAAAAAAAAGAAAGTGAGTGACAATCAGATTTGAGTTTTAGAAAGCTAACTAATGGCATGACACAAAAAGATGACTTAGGAAAGAAGGGAAAAAGCAAGAGGCTATGCCGGTGTTTTTCAACCTTTTTTAATCTCACGGCACACTTGAACCTATAGTTAAACTTCTACCACACACTTCAATTATGTTGATTTAAAAAAAAGTAAAAGAAAGAATATACTTATTGTGCTTTGAACTTCTTTCAAAAATAATTTAATTAGGGCGGCGCCTGTGGCTCAGCCAGTAGTGCACCGGCCCCATATACCGAGGGTGGCAGGTTCAAACCCGGCCCTGGCCGAACTGCATCAAAAATTAGCTGGGCGTTGTGGCGGGCGCCTGTAATCCCAGCTACCTGGGAGGCTGAGGCAAGAGAATCGCTCAAGCCTAACAGGTGGAGGTTGCTGTGAGCTGTGACTCCACAGCACTCTACGGAGAGTGATAGAGTGAGACTCTGTCTCTACAAAAAAAATAAATAAATAAAATAATAATAATAATAATTTAATTAATGATCTTTAAAATTTTTCATGGCACACCTAAGATCCTATCAAGGCACACGGGTTGACAATTACTGGGCTACACCCAAGGAAAAGACATAAATGAAAACAGAACTCAATGTAGGCAAAGTAGCTAGAGGTCAGATCAAAGAGAGATTTGGAAGGTAGAACCAACTACTGACTACTATCCAGCTTCTGATCGGGTGCTGGGAGAAAGAAAGAAACAGATCCTTGAGCTCCTGGTCTTAGCTACTGAGAAGCTAGTGGTATCTTTACAGGAGATGAGGTTGACAGGGGCAGAAGCAGGTGTGGGGGAAATAACAATAAATTCTCCTTTAGAGTGATTTTGAGGGGCCGCG
Source organism: Perodicticus potto (assembly GCA_963574655.1). NCBI lineage: Eukaryota > Metazoa > Chordata > Mammalia > Primates > Lorisidae > Perodicticus > Perodicticus potto. Next base: position 10,335 of record CAUYRH010053282.1, read on the forward strand.
AGGATGTTGAGGAGCAGACATCCAGTGCACAGTGGCAACACTGGGAAGAATCTGGAATCAAAGGAATGATTCGGGGTATCATTAGGAAGGAGATGGTCACTGAAAGTAAAGTGCCTTAAGATTCCCATGGACTCCTATAAGCAGTGAGAAGTTAGGGCTCAAGATGCAACAGGTAAACATGAGTCTACTTTCTGGCCTGGTGCCCGTAGCACAGTGGTTACAGTGTCAGCCATATTCACTGAGGCTGGCAGGTTTGAATTGCCAGGCCCAGGCCAGCTAAACAACAATGACAACTGCAACAAAAAATAGCCGTTGTTGTGCAGGAGCCTATAGTCCCAGCTACTTGGGAGACTGAGGCAAGAGAATCGCTTAAGCCCAAGAGTTAGAGGTTGCTGCGAGGTATGATGCCATAGCACTCTATCGAGGGTGACATAGTGAGACTCTGTCTCAAAAGAGAAAAAAATAAAAGAGCCTACCTTCCCTGTCATGCCTACAAAGACATCAAGAAGATTCCTTATCTTCTGTTGCTGTTCTTGTTGGTTTGTTCAAAAAAGATTGCCAGCAGATTTATTTGAAGAGTTAGAGATTAGCAACCCCTGTGGGGTAGGGAGCAGGGAGTGGGGAAGTGGAAGGGGTTTGGGGGGGCCACAGTGTATGGCACACTTCTTGGGGGCAGGACACAATTATAAGAGAGAAGTTACCTAACAAAGGTAACTAATTCTTTGAACCCTCAATGAATCCCAAACAATAAAAAAAGAAAATAAACATGCAAAAGGTGATGGCCTATCTAGGAACAAATGTACAGTTTGGAGAGTACAATAGCAGAATATAATAGAGGCAATTTGGACTATACAGAATTTGGTATCAAGGAAGCAAGGTGCATGACTTAGCTGCCTTTGAAATTCTCATATTGCTCACAGGGGCATTAGTCTGCTCTTTCAAGTCAAGGGTGGATGGGTCAGATTCCATACACCGCCTGCAGCTCACCCACAGCTGTTCAAATGCGTATCGGTTCATGACCAGCCCAGTCAATAACATACTATACAAACTGGTACCCTGCCATCTGGACCTTCCCAAGGCCCCCAAATGGCTGACACACGCACAGGCCAAAAAACCTTCATCCAGTTGTGTATACTGGGTATTAAGAAATGTAGACAAAAGATCAATAGGCTAAATGCCAGGAGATCCAGATCTTATTATACTCTTTTCTTCCACCAGACAAGTTCATTATATTCTCCCACATCTCTGTATGCACGAAAGGGAAAGAGATTTTAAAAACAGAAAGTGTTGTAACAACGTAGGAGAATATTTCCCGAGAGTTAGAAGCCAAATCACATACATGCTCCTGTGTATTTAGGGACCAAATAAGTCCATAAAGTTGAGCGCTGTCTTTTTCAGGGAGAGAAGAGTCTTTGATGATAAACCTTGAGAATCATTTACAAGAATCCCTGCCTTCGGGCGCAGGAATTTCGGGATAACTCAGGTATTCCTTGTGTCTGTAGCTTTCTAATTCTGCTCATACCTTTTTTTAGACTGTCGGGTAAGAGACTTAAAATCTGACCCAGAACCTTCCTTCCTCAGGCTCTCCTGCCCACCTACAGCGAATATCATCCTTCTCCAAAAGCAAGTCACCACCTTCTCATTGGCCTTCCACACAGGTGGCCATTCACCGTGCTAGGGTTGATTCTGAGCACCTGTGCGACGTAGGGGCTCAACAAAGGACTCCGGAGTGAAAGAACAGCAGGACATCAGACAGAGGAAAAGATCTTTACATGATGCATCTTAAACATCAAGTTTTAAGTCTCTTACGCATCCATGAACAGACAAATGGATAAGCAAACTGTGGTATAAAAATACAGTGGAATACCATTCAGCCTTAAAATGAAATGAAATGCAATTCCGACACACGCTGCAACATGGATCAACCTTTAAAACATTAGGCAAGTAAGGGCGGTGCCTGTGGCTCAAAGGGGTAGGGCACCGGCCCCATATGCCCGAGGTGGCGGGTTCAAACCCAGCCCGGGCCAAAAACTACCAAAAAAAAAAAAAAAAAAAAAAAACAATAGTACACCGTGAGAGTGAATATTCTGCTCGCTCACCTCAGTTGTTCCCATTTATCCATGTTTTCAGTTATCAGAGGTCCATTGGGATGTAAAAATATTAAATGGAAAATTCCATTAATAAACAATTGTTAAGTTAAAGAAAAAAAGAAAAATACCACAAGAATCATGAAACTTATTCTAAATTCATTTCTAAATCATGAAGGCAAACATGAGGTGTGGTGTGAATCGAGTGTGTGGGAAGTGTGCTGCCACGTGGGGCTGCTGCTGTTTTTTCACTGTTAGTAATTGCTGGCCTCTGCACTAATTGCACCACCAAAAAAGACAAAGAGTTACATCATTAAAATAATCAAGATCAGAGTTTCTATGAGCTAAAAGAGAAAGAAGTTTATGTTTCCTTTTTTGTTGTTGTTTAGAAGTTTACGTGTCTAATGCTTGCACTTTAACAATGTGATCCCTGTATTAGAGGATTAACTTTTTAAAGGAAGACAAATCCCTTTTCATATTTGGCTATTTTGGCAACTAACTACACATCCCTACTTTAATGACCCTTTTCTCAACCCCAGAGCAGAGAAAGTTGAGTTTTGTTCTCCGAGATGTCTAGATTATCGTGTTGAAGTTCTCATGCAAGCAAAACCTGCCAGCAACGCCAGATGTCTTGTCAAGGTAGAGACAGGAAGATTTTTTTTTTCTTTGCTATCTGTCAAGAAAATATAGGGATGTGCTTATTACTTTTTAAAAATTTTCTTTTAAAGAAAAGAAAGAGTGATGCTTATTCCACTGACAGCTTAACAAATAATCTCAGGTCCTCTGCAAGGCTTCAAAATGGATGGTTAGAATGCAACAAGCTGACTTGTTGGACAAGTCAATGGACAGTCGATGGACAGACCCCAATCGAAGCCTTCCAAAGACGTAGGCCCCCACATCATCAAAAGCGATTCTCCGGGTCACTTCTAACTTCATCCAAACTCTGAGCCTTTCCAAACTAGAGCCTGGAAGAGGAGACGATCCAAGACAGAGGACTTTGCTCTGTCGACATTTTTGCTATGTTGCCCCTTAAAAAGTCACTGGAAATAAAGTAAGGAAGTAAAAACAAATGGTTTTAATTGCTTGGGTGACAATGCACAGGTGACAGAGAGGAAAAGCAAAGAGATAAGAAGCAGAGCAATAAATACTTTGAAAATCGATGTGCCTCTGCAGCTTGGTAAATATGGACTAATGGTGATTTTGGCTGTGGAAGGAGAGAGAGAAGGAACTTTGCACCAGAAGGTAATATCTCATAGGAAAGACTAAAAGCACAGGGCCATGAAAGAGAGGAGAGAATGGGTTCGTGGTTCTAGGTAGACCCCATGGAGGGGAGAAATGGAGGTAAGCACAGTGAGGGTGGGGACCAGAATAAAGGAGGAGCCACCTCCAAGGGAGGCTCAAGACCAGGGGCCACCGAGCACCCTCCTAGGCTGCAGTGGCCCCCGAGGGGTGAAGTCTTGCCTCTGTTCTGAAAGCTCCTGGTTCCAGATGATAAGACCCACAGACCTCCACACACTCAGTGACACATGTAGACTCAGGTGACCAAAAGCAAATGGAAAATCCTGAGCGAAGCCCCCCAAAGTCAGTCTTTACAAAGAAGTCCCGTGTTAGCTGGGCTTCCAGGTAAAAAATTCAGAAAATAAACACCTTCAGAGTAGGGGGGCTCGTCTCTTTGTGTTTTCAAAGATGACAAAGCAGATTACAGATCCACCATTCAAGGACCCAGAAATGCCTGTCATGCTGGGGGCTCAGGATGTGCGTGTTTTGAAATCAGCACAAAGTAATCAACTCTCCCTTTATAGATATTGAAGTATCTCGCCTTGTCCTCCAAGAGACCCTGGGATGGGAAGCAATGTACAGGCTCACTCTGTTTTGTTCTTCTGTTTCTCTTGGCTTAAATTTTTTTTTAATGAAATCTTAAGCAGAAACCAAATGATTGTTTTACCATATTCATACATTCTCTATTTCTGCGGGATATCCTGGTCACGCTTGCACATACTTTGATTTTCCATCCCATTGTTTTAGACACAGAAGAATTTCTCCCTTCCCCAGGCAGAAAAAAATTCCAGAAAAAAAGACCAGTTGTGCCCTAGTTTTAGGAAGTGCTGAAGTGGCAGGTCACAAAGCAATAAGGAGCCAGCCACCGCTTGTGGCCACAGGGATAAAAAAAAAAAAAAAGGTCAAACAGAGATACCTGGAGTCTGATTGGAAGTTCTGGAGCAATTTAAGCCTCACTCTCCAAATACTTAAACAATGGCCTCTATTTATACCCAGTTCAAAAGACCTCATTGCATCAGAAGGCGCCTTCCTGAATAAGATTGTGGCTAACTCTCCCAGCAGCAGCCATCCACTCCGATGAATAACAAGGCCACGCTGTGTTATTCATAATAAGGATTAAACCTAGTGGGACAAAGCACGCAGTTCCCAGGTCAACTTGGGGTAGGACTGAGTACAAAAAACTTGGGGTTCACATTTCTCTCCCACTAACCGGAGCCTGGCAGTTGGTGGAGGCACTCGTGTCTTTAAATGTGCCTGTCACAATTTCTTCTGTTAAAGGAGAAAGTAGTTAACAAGGAAAGCGCTTTGAGAGACAGCGCTGCATTACGTAAATATTACCCCTGATCTCAGGCCCCCGTCACGGCCTGAACATATTGCCTTCAAAACAACACACAGTAACTGCTGGGGCTTTGACACGTTGACCTGAGGACAAGACCTCAAGGTCTCTCTCTCCTCCCCCACCTTCATTTCTGTCTCCCCCAAAGCAGGGGGGAAGCTGTTCTCTGAAGTCCCCTTATCGGCCTAAAATCTGGACCTGTCAAAGAAGAAAACAATTACCTTTGGTCCCTTCCCGAGTTTTCATTAACTCAACTCATGGCCAGAGAAAGGAGAAAAGACTGAAGTCTCTCAACACACCTGGATAGATTTCTGTCACAAACCAGTTGGTTCTGAGGGCCCAACAGACTTTGTCCCAGGCCACTGTATGTTCTTCAAACCCACTGAATTCTGAAAATCACTTGCTAGCCCATACAACCACCTCCCTTTCCCCTAAGAAGAAAACCTATAACCATCTGTACCCCGCTGGGATATTGAGCTCTCTCCCCATACACACTAATAAATTTGTATTAGTCTGCCCTTTAGCCATTGATTTTTCAGTGAACCTTTGGAGGGCTAACAGGAAGTTTTCCCTTGGCACCGACATTACACAAATCTAAATAATTCCCCAGCCTGTCTTCTCACCCAAAAGGTGGCCACCCCTCTGTTCCAGGCCTAGGTTTTCCTTCCCATTTACTGCTCCCCACCCAGTCCTCGTTCCAGCGAAAACAATCCACTGACCATGTGCTACACGCATAATTTATGGTTTCCCACTTACCAACCTTCTTTGCCAAAATCCATATGCATCCTTCACAACTTGCTTCCAAGAGCTTCCCCAGGGTCCCAGCCCACTGTGATCTCTTCTCCGCACACTAAGTTACACATTGTGGCTCATATTGAGTTTGCAATCAATTAAAATGCTTGTGTTCTCTCTTTAACAATTATATATAAAGTGGTACACTGAGATTTGCTTCAAAATAACCCAGAGAGAGGGCGGCGCCTGTGGCTCATCGAGTAGGGCGCCGGCCCCATATACCGAAGGTGGCGGGTTCAAGCCCGGCCTCGGCCTCGGCTGAACTGCAAAACAAAAAAATAGCTGGGCGTTATGGCGGGTGCCTGTAGTCCCAGCTACTCAGGAGGCTGAGGCAAGAGAATCGCCTAAGCCCAGGAGTTGGAGGTTGCTGTGAGCTGCGTGATGCCACAGCACTCTACCGAGGGGCGATAAAGTAAAAAAAAAAAAAAAAAAAGATAATTAAAAAATAAATAAATAAATAACTCAGAGAGGGGGCAGCAGAGGGGGGCAGTATTCTAGGAAACTAGAGTGGTCACGAGTTGATTGTTAGAGCTGGGTGATGGGTCCATATGGCTTCATCATGCTTTTCTCTTGACTTTTGCTTATGTTTGAAAGTTTCCATAGTATAACTCTGACAATAATTACAGGGTCATGGCTAATGACAGTGACTAATGTTCAATCAAACCTAGGATCTCCTGGCTTTCTGATCAGTGTTCTCTCCACCATGCTGTTTTTCACGGATTACTTTGTAGTTGCTATTACTGCATTTTTCGCTGTATCAAATTGTATTCATTTATTCATTTGACATGGAAAGCCCTGGTTGCTTGCCTCAGGGAGCTGGCAGTGGACCTGGGGACACAGGTAAACAGATAAATCACAGTCAAATTGTTGGTGCAACTCTTAAGATATGAATTGAGTGGAAACCGTTTCCTAAGGGAAAACACAGTGGTCAAACCCTCTTGGGGAAGCCCAAGATGGTAGCACAGCCGGGAGGGGTATCCAAGGTCAAACTCAAGAGCTAAGCAGGGATATTTTAAGGGTTTGGGGACAGGGATATAATTCAGATAGAAGGTACAGCATGGGCAAAAGTGCAGTCTTCTTGGAGAGGGAACAGAGCAAAGGGCGGGGCTAGGCAGGGCAGAGGCCCTGATGAGTTAAGTGGAAAAGAGATTGTGAAGGGGATTGGGTGCCGAGACAGACGGCTGGAGTTTTGCTCTCAGGCAATCCAGAGCCAACGAGGAAGTAGCAGGACAACTGTGGGCTACTAGGAAGGCAAATGGCAACTGTGTAGGTGAGAGCCAGGAGCAGGCTTTTCTTTTTTTTTTTTTCTTTTTCCTCCCTAAAGAACAGCTTTTATTGCAGCTGACATGGGTAGGTAAAATATATATATAAAAAAATCCATCATCCACCTTCCAGAGTCTCTGGAGTGGCTTCAATGCCACACCAAGTAGTGGGCTTTTCTAACAGACCAGAGCCAGGATTAGCTGATATCAGAAATGGAGGTACTCACTCTGATGAAAAATGTAAAGAGGCACCCAAAACCTTAATAACCTAGATAAATATTTTCATGTAACATAGTTTTTTTTTTTTTTTTAATCAAAACGAATACCAGGCTCGGCGCCTATGGCTCAACGGGCTAAGGCGCCAGCCGCATACACCTGAGCTGACGGGTTCCAATCCAGCCTGGGCTGTCAAACAACAATGACGGCTGCAACCAAAAAAAATGGCCAGGCATTGTGGCCGGCGCCTGTAGTCCCAGCTACTTGGGAGGCGGAGGCAAGAGACTCTCTTGAGCCTAGGAATTGGAGGTTGCTGTGAGCTGTGATGCTACGGCACTCTATCCAAGGTGACAGCTTGAGGCTCTGTCTCCAAAAAAAAAAAAAAAAAAACGAATACCAAAAAAAGCCACAATGAAAAAAATTCTAGGCTTAGCGCCCGTAGCTTAGTGGTGCTGGCCACATATACCAAAGGTGGTGGGTTCAAACCAGGCTTGGGCCTGCTAAGCAACAATGACAACTACAACCAAAAAATAGCTGGGCATATTGGCAGGCACCTGTAGTCCCAGCTACTTGGGAGGCTGAAGCAAGAGAATCACTTAGGCCCAAAAGTTGGAGGTTGCTGTGAGCTGTGATGCCACAGCACTCTACCGAGGGCAACATAGTAAGACTCTGTCTCAAAAAAAAAAGAAAAAAATTCCAAATGATAAATAAAAACAGCCTGTTGTGGGTTTTACAACCTAACTTAGTGCCCCACTGACCGTGAAACGTCAACCCCACCTTCCTCTCTTCCAGCCCCAAATCCACTGGGTAGGTTTATGACATTGGCAATGAATTAAGAACAGATGGGACAACATGACGCTTTACACATAGTTTTTTTTTTAATTGTGAAGCTTTATTAACACCCACTTGGTTCACAATATGGGAGGATATTTTAATAAGCATATATACAGAGAGATGCATTCTCCTGCACACATACCTCTCATGGCTTGGCAGGGCACTGTAATTGACAAAGCAATCAATGAGGAAGGATGGTCCTAAAACAACAGTAGAAGTTCAGAGGATTAAAGAGGAGAAGCCAGATAGATGCAAGCAAAACTGCTGGGACAGAAATGAAAGAACGTGGAAAAATGCAGCCGGATTCTGAAGGGTCAGCTCATCTTGCGCTCGGCAGAATTTATTCTATCCAACTAAACCATAAATGCTTCAGGGGCAAAATTCCCATTTTCCTGTTCTTTTGGATCATTTTGGACAGCTCAATAAGTTCTTATTAACCGATTAAGCGAAAAAAGAAGAGCTTAAATCCAAGGCACAACGCAAGTAAAGCCAGACTCATAGGGTTTCCTAATTTGCACAGCTTCTCAGTACAGACTAGCAGGGCGCAGGGATGAATATTCAGAAAGGAGCAACTATTCATGATGACTAAGACCCCCAAAGTCTAGAAAGTTATTTTCGTGACACTCCTCTGTCATGTTTCCTTCTTAATTTTGCATTCTTAGGACTAGAGAAAAGAATCATTGAAGTCGAGGCTCAGCGTTACGGTCTCTGTACAGCTGTGATCAGATTAGAAGAAAAGCTGACGACGTTGCTGCTTCCACCCACCTTGTACAACCGGAGAATAAATGAGCTGCTTTCCAGCATTCTGTATCAAATATTAACTGGATCCCCACCTCACTCTCCTTCCGTGATTTCCACTCTGCTTGTGTGAGCTTCAGGCTTACGTGATATGAATACAGCCCCACCTGTGCTGAGCAAATCAGAGGCCGAGTTCCAGGCCATGGACAGTGTAAATGACAGTAGGGGTGAGGCGTCATCCAGATGAATCATCAGGTGTGGGAAATGCGTTTGAGAGACTCAAAATAACCGGGGAGGCCTTAATAAAGAAAAGCCTAACTTTTAGACATCTTTAGGAGGCTGAGTTGCTTTGAGACCGAGGTTTACTGAAAGCAACTCGTTGCGCACGGCCAGGCCCAGGCAAGGAGCGATGACTAAACAGGAAACCAGTTACTTAGCAGTGGAACGGATGTACGAGCGTTCAAAGCACAGGCACAAGACGTATACTCTGATATACCCTATAAAGTTAAAACAAAGCCACATTAACCCTGACAGGTGCATAAGAGGCCAGTGGGCTGAAGTTACACCTGCTTCCATCTCCTGGAGATCTTCGTTCTCTGTGAATAATTGTGAATTCTTTAAAGCTGTTGTTTATGGGATGTTTATTGGGTGTCACTATGTTCCCAGTGCTTCCGAGGCATAATTTTTAAATCCCCCCAAAGTCCTATAAGGGGAAACATTATCTCCATTTTACAAAAGGAAATTCACAGAGGTTAAGTCATTTGCCTGATTTCACAGAGCTGGTCATAATGGAGCTTGAATTCAAATTCAAACCCAGAGCAAAACCAGGCTTAGAGGAACTAGCGATTTTTCCTCTGGAGGTTTCAGTGACCTTACTTTTGTTGACTCAAGGTCAAGGCTGGGATTAGAAAGGAGGCGAGTGAGGTCGAGTTTGCCAGTGCAGAGTCAGATTCTGTCTTGAACACTTGGATATTTTGTCCGTCATGGAGTGTTTTGCAATAATTTTCTTTTTTAAAAAAAGTTGTATTAGGCTTGGCATGGTGGCCCATGTCTATAATCCTAGCACTCTGGGAAGCTGAAGGTGGTGGATCCCTTGAGCTTTGGTGTTCAAGACCAGCCTGAGCAAGAGCGCTCCCCCCCCTAAAAAAAAAAAAAAAAAAAAAAACCAGTGGGCATTGTGATGGGCACCTGTAGTCCCAGCTGCTGGGGAGGCTGAGGGAAGAGAATCACTTGAGCCTAAGAGTTGGAGGTTGCTGTGAGCTGTGACACCACATCACTCTACTGAGAGCGACATATGAGACTCTGTCTCAAAAAAGAAAATGTTCAGCCCATCACAAAAAATGATAAGTATGTGTAGTAACAGATATGTTCATTAGTTGGACTTCATTCCACTCTGTATCTATATATATATCAAAATATCATGGAATAGTCCATAAACATATACTATTTTTCATTTGTCAACAAATGAATGAATAAATGAACAAAATTTGTCTAAGAGTAATGTCATGCCCCCTGCCCAAGGCTGGAGAACTAATTTTTATAAGAAATATTCCTGGTTCGGCACCTGTGGCTCAACAGGCTAAGGCGCCAGCCACGTACACCTGACCTGGCGGGTTCGAATCCAGCCCGGGCCCACCAAACAACAATGACGGTTGCAACCAAAAAATGGCCGGGCATTGTGGCGGGCGCCTGTAGTCCCAGCTACTTGGGAGGCGGAGGCAAGAGACTCGCTTGAGCCCAGGAATTGGAGGTTGCTGTGAGCTGTGATGCCATGCACTCTATCCAGGGTGACAGCTTGAGGCTCTGTCTCAAAAAAAAAAAAAAAAAAAAAGAAAAGAAAAGAAATATTCCTCCATAATTATTAGATTTTCAAACATCTGCTTCACAAAATTATCTCAGAGCCCCGTCACCAGATGCAAAATTAAATAAATACTATGAACTGAGTCTGTGGGTTCTCACTGGTAGCTGGGGGAACAACAGTCATCCTTTTATTTCTAAAGCTTTGTTTCTGCAAATGTGGTCTGTTAGGACATTCCTGGGTATTAAGAGAGTAGTGGCCAGGCCAACAGCAAACACAGCTGTTTTGAATTCTATTCTGTATTTTTTAATTAACTAGAGTGTTTGATAAAAAAAAAAAAATCAACATTACAAGGTTCATCAATTACATGGAATAGAAACTGTGACAAAGAAAGATACATCCTCCAGGGAACACATCCCTAATTGATTTCCTAAGCAAATCAGATGTTTCCTGACAGAAATAAACATTCACTCAGCACCTACTGTGTGTCCAAACCCACCCAGGAGCTTGGTGAAACTATGGAGTCAGGAATCACTGAGACAAAGGGCCAGGTTTCCTGGGAGGCTGATGCCAAATAAGGCACTGCCATTTGGAACAGTGGCTTGCGGAGGGTGCACTGTCATTAGTTTAATTAGAAAACTAGTGCTAGTCTCTGTAGACTTTCTACAGAACAAGCCAAGGGAAGTGTGCAGGAGCAGAGCTGGGTGGACCTCTGGCAGGATTACAATAAAATTACATTTTTGCGGTCTGGCGTTTTCTTTTTAGCACTTTCAACTCAGAATAGTAGCAGTCAGCAACAGCAAGACTGCTTTCTGTTGTTGGAGCAAAGGATTAAGCTTCTGGGTTGCTTCTCTGGTTCTTCTAATTTGAACTAATAAACATTTAAAAGAGAGGAAGGGGCTGGACTCAGTGGCTCACCCCTGTAATCCTAGCACTCTGTGAGGTCGAGGCGGGTAGATCATCTAAGCTTACGTGTGTGAGACTAGCCTGAGCCAGAGCAAGAGCCAGTCTCTAAAAATAGACAGGCGTTGTGGCGGGGACCTGTAGTCCCAGCTACTCGGGAGGCTGAGGCAAGAGGATCACTTGAGCCCAAGAGTTTGAGGTTGCTGTGCGCTGTGACGCTACGGCTCTCTACTGAGGGCGACATACTTAGACTCTGTCCCTCAAAAAAAAAAAAAAGAGGAAGGAAAAATGACTTCTGAGCCCAGAAAAATTGACAGTAAAACATCCATATCCTGAAAGTCATACCTTTCATGCTCCTGACCTCTCCAAGCACCACCCCAGTGCAAATCTTGTGAAGAGACCACTGACCCTTAGCAGGTGTATTAGTTTCCAAAGTACCACAAATCGGGTGTTTAAAGCAACAGAAATTTACCCTCTCATAGTTCTGGAGGGTAAAAGTCCTCGATCAAGGTAACCGGCAGGGCCATCCTCCCTCCAAAGACCCGCGGGCAGAATCCTTCCCTGCCTCTTCCAGCATCTAATGTCACTGCCGTCACCCCAGCCTCAGCCTCCCTCTGCACACGACCATCTCTCTCCACGTGTCTGTGTCCTCACCTCCTTTTATAAGCACATCAGTCTTTGGGGATAAATCCACCCTTAATCCAGGATGATTTCATCTTGAGGTCCTTAATTAACGAAATCTGCAAAGACCCTATTTCCAAATAAGTTCCCATTCTGAAGTTCCCAGCAGACAGGAATTTTGAAGGGATGCCGTTCGACCCACTGCAGAAGGAGATGGTTAAAACATAATGGACTACCCACCTTCCCTGAAAAAGTCCTAGAATGATCCCCTTTAACATTGGGCATCTCTACCAGGCCAAGACTCCCTGGCCCTCCCTGGTCCCCCTTGGCCTTTCATGTCTGCTTCCACTCTTACAAAGCCCTGTACACACAGGGGTGGGCACGGTGGCTCACTCCTATAATCCTAGCACTCTGGGAGGCCGAGGCGGGTGGATCCCTTGATCTCAGGAGTTAGAGACCAGGCACCAGGCATGGTGGTACACGCCTATAGTCCTAGCTACTGAGGCAAGAAGATCACTGGGTCCAGCGCAGGGGCTCACACCCGTAATCCCAGCACTCTGGGAGGCCAAGGCGGGTGGATTACCCTGAGCTCACAGGTTCGAGACCAGCCTGAGCAAGAGCAAGACTCCCATCTAAACAAAAAAAAAAAAACAAAAAAACAGGCTTTGTGGCTGGTGCCTGTAGTCCCAGCTACCTGGGAGGCTGAGACAAGAGAATCGCTTGAGCCCAAGAGTTGGAGGTTGCTGTGAGCTATGATGCCACCGCACTCTACTGAGGGGGACAAAGTAAGACTCTGTCTCAACAAAAAAAGATCACTGGAACCCAGGAGTTTGAGGTTGCTGTGAAACTCAGTCCCTGAATGAATGAAAGAATGAATGAACAGAGAAAAAAAGACCTACAGGATCCCAGGATGCATTAATGAGAAATTACAGCTTTCTGGTTAATGAGGTAGTGGGTGATTCTAATTTTCTCCCTTCTCTGCTTCTCCTCCCCTCCTCCTCTCCCCTTTCCTCCCTCCCCCTGGCTTATGTATTTTCTAAAACTTATGCAATCAACATATATTTATTTTACAATGATATAAGCAAAAATGTCCTCTTCATTTTATTGCTATAAAGAATAAATTTTGCATTTTGCATTTTCATCACAAAAAAAAAAACCCTGCACATAGCAAAAAAAATCATGAGTCAGATTACACCACTCTCAGGGGCTGCTCCCATGGCCAGAAGGACATACCCCAAGCTTCTGGCTAGGCCCCGGAGCTCTGCACCAGCTGGCCCGTGCATTCATTCATTCATTCCCCACCCCACCCCAGTTTCGCCTCTTTCTGCTCCCCTGTGGCCCCATCAGTTTTACCTTTACTCCTCTCCTTGCCAACCACACCAAGGTCATGCCAGCACTTGCTGGTCCTTCTGTCTGGACAACTGTCCCCCAGCCTGCCACTTGGATCATACCATTGTACAAATGTCAAACCCTCACAGAAGCCTTCCCTGTCCGTTCTGTTGAAAACAGCACCTCCCACACACACACACACATCTTAGGTCACTCAGTTCCATGACCCCAATTCATTTTTTTCTTTATAGCACGTATCACTGTCTGAAATTGTATTATTTACGTTCGTGTCCCCTTGCTTACAGTCTGTCTCTACCAGCAGAACGTCTGTCCCATGAGGGCAGTGACCTTTCTGTCTCATTAGCGGCTGCATCCCACATCCCAGGGCCTGGAAGAAGGCGTTCAATACATACTTGCTGAGTGAGTTCATGAACGGATGGGCCCAGCTTGGTGAGGGATGCAGACATAGAAAGAGCAGTAACACTTTTGGGGCCAGGCACCGTTCTGTGGCTTTTCTCTTTACATGAATCCAGAGAGGTAGGTGAAGTCAAAATTTCCATTTTACAGATGAAGTAACTGAGGTTGACTGACTCGCCCATGGGGAGTCAGGGTTCAAACCAGGCGATCTGAGATGAAATCCAGAGCTCTGGGTTTCTAAACCATGGCCTGCTACTACAGCACTACCCGCCCCCCCCAAATCTCAGCACTGTGCAGAAAGGGGCAGGAAAGGTTATGTAATAGGCCTGGGGGAGCTGGAAGAGGAAAGGCTGCCTGCAGGGCGGGGGGGCTTCCTCCTGCTCAGTCCCCAGGCAGAGGAGGCAGAGAGAGGCAGGGAGCTCACTGCACCGAGTGAGACGCACAGTGGTTTCTGAGACTCCCGTGCGGGCACTGGGAGAAGTGACGCGGGACTCTGACCCCACCGCTGAAGGGTCAGCCCTACGTCCTGCGAGTCTCATTCCCAGTCGGCAGCCTGGTTCTAAGCCCTGGGCTCACTGCCTCTTAACATCTGTCATCGAGCCTCTCTCTCAAACCGCAGCCTCTGCTGCTGGGCCCTGGCCTTGATCCACTTCATCTCCCAGAGGGCAGAGTCCTGTCCTAAGCCCCAGCAGCAGCACCATCTGGCTTCGCCCTCGCACGCAGCCCCCACACCTGCTGCCCACCATCCCAGCCAGCTTCTACCTCTACATGTCCCAGTGCCAGCCTCCTTTATTTATTTATTTTTAATTAGCATTGCTTTTCCTGCCGTGTTGCCCAGGCTGGAGTGCAGTGGCCCAAGGATAGCTCACTGCAACCTCCAACTCCTGGGCTCAAGTGATCCTTCTGCCTCAGCCTCCCGAGAAGGTGGGGTTACAGGCACGTAGGTCCCCAATCCCAGCCAGATTCCTCTTTGCTGTCTTCTTCTTCCTGGGGGCTGGCCGGCCCTCAGAGGCATCTGTCCGTAAGCACGGCCGTGTCAGGATGCAGCCACCAGACTGTGGCCTCACCCATGTGCTCAGACTTGCTCCCTGGCCTGCAGCTAAGACCTCTGCCATCCCCGCTCCACACGCGCAGTTTCATCCCCTCTTGAGTTCTGGCTTTCCTTGGTCGGCCCCAACTAAGCCCCTTTCTGACACAGACAGTGAAGAGGAGACAGGAAAACTATAAAATGCAAAAGGAGAACGATTTAGTGCAGAAACGAACGGCTCTTTTGCCAAATACCCGTGAGCCTCATTCCAACGCTTCTTTCGGGCCTCTGCTCACATGTCACCTCACCTGACATTATGTGGTACCTGTGTCTTGCACATTCCCATCTTCCTGTCAGGAGCCTCCCACACCTCCAGAATATAAGCACCGCAAGGGCAGGAGTTTGCGTTGGTCACTGCTGGGTATCCCTGTGTCCAGGACAGCGTCTGCCACGTAACAATCACTGTTAACAGTGGTAAGCTGAACGCCTACAACATGAAACCATAATAAGGCAGCGCGTGATAACTGCTGATATTTACAGAGACCAAGACAGAGAAAGCTGTTTGGGGTTTTTGAGTTTTTTTTCTTTTTTTTGAGATAGAGCCTCAAGCTGTCACCCTGGATAGAGTGCTGTGACATCATAGCTCACAGCAACCTCCAATTCCTGGGCTCAAGCGAGTCTCCTGCCTCCACCTCCCAAGTAGCAGGGACTATAGGCGCCCGCCACAATGCCTGGCCATTTTTTGGTTGCAGCCACCATTGTTGTTTGGCGGGCCGGGCTGGATTTGAACCCGCCAGCTCAGGTATACGTGGCTGGCGCCTTAGCCCGTTGAGCTACAGGCACTGAGCCGGTTTTTGAGTTTTTTAAAGGATTAAATGCAACAATATTCAGAAAGCCTATAATGAAGTTTCTAGGACACAGCAAGCCCACAAAAGTGTTAGCAATTATTATAGAAAACATCTTTACATGATTCTAGTAAAAATTCCTTATCAGGAGCACCCAGCTTGTTTCTTGAGAGTGTCAGAGAGCTGAAGTTTTCCCACAGGGCTTATCAACTGGGAAAGTAGGAGGTATCCTGGGTGTGGGCCACACTGGTGAAACTGAAAATATCTGAGTGAGCAGCATAGAGAGATCTTAAAGAAAGGTGTCGTTAGCTGGGCATGGTGGCCTGCCCCTGTATCTGAGTGAGCAGCATAGAGAGATCTTAAAGAAAGGTGTCGTTAGCTGGGCATGGTGGCCTGCCCCTGTCTTCCCAGCCACTCAGGAGGCTGAGGCAGGAGGCTCTCGTGAGCCCAGGAATGCCAGGCTCTGACTGCACCTGGGAATAGCCACTGCACTCCCACCCGGGCAACATAGCGAGACCCTGTTGATATTTTTTTAAAAAGCCCGTTGTTGAAACAAACATACAGTTAAGTGTCAAGAAAGTCATGACTTTAAGACAAAGGGAGAAAAGTTTTTTCTGAGTGACTCATCTTCCCGTTTTTCAGGGAGATTACATCTTCCTTAGTGACAAAAAAACGCATAGAGATGTGTGAACTATATATGCTCTGCGTTAATGATTTGAAGATAAGCTGTGGTGAGGGACAGATCTATGTTAGTATTCAAGGCCACAGAAACCGGTCTGTCCTACAAATAGCCATGTAATTAAACAGAAGGCACATGGGATCTATTTTAAGCATCTCCTTTTCTTTTTTTTTTTTTTTTTTTTGAGACAGAGCCTCAAGCTGTCACCCTGGATAGAGAGCTGTGGCATCACAGCTCACAGCAACCTCCAATTCCTGGGCTCAAGCGAGTCTCCTGCCTCTGCTTCCCAAGTAGCTGGGACTACAGGTGCCAGCCACAACGCCCGGCCATTTTTTGGTTGCAGCCGTCATTGT